>JXSR01S051608.1:846-13945 GCA_000969725.1 Ophiothrix spiculata
AATTTGCACTTCTAGAGTTTTATTTTATGCAAAATTTCCTTTCCAAAGCCTCATATTTTGCCAAAATTGTATAGTTCTCCACATAGCAAAGAAACATCCTTATAACTTCAAATAGACGACTGAAGTCACCCGCCCCCGCGAGAGTCGCATGATTAAAATTTTACACAAGGGGGCCCTGAATTTTAACCTGGCCCATAAGGCCCAGGGCCCTGGCAAAGCTAAATCCGGCACTGCTTAAGCCAAATGTAACAAGAGTTAGTCTTTGGTCAAAGAATCTACGAAGGAGTTACAATTTCAGACACATCTCTAAAAATTGTGATTTTTTTTGAAAAATGGGAGCAAGGCATTGTGAAAGATTAGGCCAAGTAAATAAAACCTTGTTTCTCATCTGTTTTTTTTAACAAAAGATAGGAAGAGGGACATTTTATAAGCCAAGTTAATAAAACTTTATGTTTCTCATTTGGGTTTTTGAAAATAAACAGAGGAAGAGGGACATTTATTTGTAAACAACTCCTTTTCACCATTTTAGCATAAACAATGTGCAAATTGATATCCACAAAAATGATGAGGCCTTTTTAAGTACTTTTTAAATTTCTTGTTGTGAGAGTTTGACCCCTCAGATGATCACACAAAACACACCTGAAATGCTTCTTACACATTTTGCAAGCATCTAGAATAAATTTGTAGCTCCATTAAGAATATTTCTAATCAAGTTATGATTGCAAATGTACAAAATAAAAATAAAGTTGAAAAATCTTCAAAAAAGGAAGCACAAGGGGACAAGAAACATTACTATTCTTTCTTTGCCATATATTTGTAAACACACCTCGCATAATTTCAATGTTACATTTAATGCAAGGAGGGATTGCCTTGTCAGGTGTGCACCTGCAAAAATAAGACTGTCATGATAGCACAATGTCGTCTAGTCACAACAAAATGCTTCCTCGGAGGCCGCCAAATCCAATCCAAATGTTACATTAATTATTTCATCTATGCTCACTATGCCTTGTCATGCATGAGTTTTGAAATATTGACATAGATTCAATCTCTCATCAACTTGTATCTTATACAATTTTCGGGTTTGGAGAATATATTTCAAACAATTAGCTGAGTGAATTGTTAATATGTATTTAATTGGTGGTGTGTAAGTAACTTGAGCTAATGCCGATACAGGTGTTTTGCTTTTAATTGAAACAGGTCACATGGGTCTTGACAAGAGAAGATATAGTGTTTATCCCATCATGCATTCAAAGCTAGCCAAATAATGTTTTTTGAATGTTAAAAAACAGTTTTATCTCAGATTAAAAAAAGTTTCCAAAAAATGTTTCAAAAACGTGAAAGTGTGGAGGGTTTTTTCCCGCTTAAAAAACGTTTAAACATAACGTTACAGAACTGTTTAAAAAGCCTTTAATTTAAGTTAGAAAAACCTTTCAGACCCATGCTTTAAGAGTGGTTTTCTCTCGTTTTTTTTTTTAACGTTTCTAAAACGTTTTTATTTAACCAAAGTTTTTACCAGTTCAAAACATTTCAAAAACGTTCCAAAAAGGTTTGATAAAAACAAAACGACTGTAACCAATTAAGAACCTTTCCAAAACATTTCGGAAACATTTCAGACATGTTTTGTGTTTGCTGGGTTGCTTCCTATTGGATTGTTTATATAGGAAATAATGTGAGTAGTTGGTGATAAATGCCCATACATCAAAGTTAATTGTTGTAGTTTTGAATTAAAGGCATGTTTCATCACTAACTACTCACATGACTTCCTGTACAAAATTTCCCCTATGAAGCAATGCATGATGGGATACACACACTATCTACTCTTGGTATTGACGGAGTGCTGCATGGAATTAATTGCATCAAGCACCTGTATTCTCTTGAGTCACAAGATTCTGCTGTGATTTTGTAAACCACTGTTTGATGCTTCAATTGGGTAATTAATATGTGAGCAATTACAAAATAAGCAAAGTCACCAAGTTAAAAATCTAAAACAAAGTCAGAGATCTAATTTTTTTAAAAATTCTTCTTATTATTATCAGCAGTTAGTTCCTTGTCCATTTCAAGCATACTCAACTTTGGTGCCATCCAGTTTGAAATTATTAAATAAACAAACACCAGACTATTTAAAGTGATCTTCGCTTTAACTCAAAGCTGAAGTGTAGCAAATGTCATGATATTTGTTAGGCGAAAGTCACTATAGGCTCTCCATTGAGTGCAGTTTTCCTTAGTAGGGTGAGCGAATGTCACTCAGGCAAGTCATAACGAAGGAGTACTTACCTATAACAATGAGATGCACAAAGGTGCCATTCTCCGTGTTCCTCAAGTCTCCATCTAGCACCACTATTTGACACTCATACCAGCCTTCGTCCTCTGGTCTGACATCGTCAATCTTCATGGACTTCAAATCCACAAGGCTGACTCTCCCATTGTAATCTGGTTGAATGAATGGTGGTGCTCCACCAAAAGAAACATAGATGGAACCTATATCGATGCGTTTCCACTGGGTGATGTATGGTAGAAACGCGGCTGTGTCGGGTGGTGGAGTTGGCAATGTTTCGTTGCATGGTAGTGTTACTGTTTGCCCTTTACGAGTCTGTATTACTATATTGTCTGGATTTTCTGTATACAAAAGAAACAAAAACAGACACGAAATTAATAAGACTTGAAAAAAATTAGAGTTGTATTACTATTTCATATATATTCACAAGGAATTATGATGCTTTCTAGATGGTTGTGGGGTTTAATCTTCAATATTTCCTAAATTGGAAGGTCTGGATGATGCAGTAGTCATGACATCCGTCTCTCCAATCAAATTTAATATTCAGAGTTTGGTTAACAACTCCTCCCTGTCAGGGTGCAGAGCAGGTGCCAACAAGATTTTTCCAAGCGTATTAGTCATGGGCAATTGTGGTAACCTTGTCATCAGACATCTCCAGATCCATCCTTAACCTTGCAGAATTTCTGCTCTGTTTCCATCTGTATTTAATATCACAATTGGAGGACTTTAGAACTGAAATATTCTTTCAATGGACATCTTAAAGATATTAAACATAAATGCAATGCTGCTTACGGCAGTGCTATTATTCATTCTTCATGGGTTGTTTTTACTTCAGCATTTTATGACATTTGGGCAAATGTACATTATGCTTTCATAAAACAAAACAAAACAAAACAAAACCAATCCTTGCCAGTAGTGAAATGACAATATGAAGATGGAGCATCATTCATTTATATCATTTTAAATCACAACTCAAACTCTAGCTTGTCTTTACAGTGCCCCCAGCTCAATCCTGACAATCTTCCATGAAAATCTTGATATTTTCCATGTAAAAAATTGTTCAGATTTCAAGTTTTGATAACAAATTCCCAAACAGTTTGAAATAAACTAAATATGAAGAAACTTCACATCACATATAAGGCTCTCTTTTGTTTACATTTTCCCTTTTCATCAAACTCTACCAGTCTCTTTTTTCTTACACTCCTATTATCTCTATCACTGCCTCTACCTGCAACAAATCCCTCACATTAAGCTTCACATTACATTTCCACTAAAACTAGTTCACATATTTCCATTCAAATCGGCATCAAAATTGATTGCAATTGATCATAAAATCAGGGTAGTGATCCCATCACGTAAGTGTAACATGGCACCATGAATTGATCATAGAATCAGGTACTGATCCCACCTTTATGTGTAACATAGGTGAGAGAGAACGACGCACTTCCCTGCCGGAAAGCTGGGATTGCTAGAGTACACATGCAGTAAGCTTACAAGTTATATGTGGCAGAATACAAATGGAGTGGCTCAAAAAGGTAATATACATTCAGTGTTCTGACTATGAAGGTGAAAATTCTGATGTTTCATAATTCAAAAACTTAAAAAAACTGTATCCTTCTATTAGATACAAAATCAACCATTATGTGTAATAAAGAGAATATATGAAATAAATGATCTGAACTTTGTCAACTTTAGACTCCTTTTCTGGTTTTTTTAACATACCGCGCAATTAAAAAAAAAATTCAATAATTTGATGGAAGCCATATTGTAAGAACAAAAGTGATTTCGAACAAATTATATCAATTTCTAAATAGGTCATAGATTAAGCTTTCAAACGATGGTGAAAATTGATAAAGGCATTGCAGAGATATCCTTATTTGAATAATATGGTATGAAAACGGTTTTGTCCAAATGAGCATGCCTCGTCAAACGAGTAAGTACCAATATTGGAGAGAATTTCTTGCCAACACCTCTTGAAAAATAGCACAGACCGATTACCTTGCTCCAGTGATCTGAAGGTTATCTCCTCTTAATCTATTAATTTACAAAGAAAAGATAATTCAGGCGGTCGGTCTTTTTAAGTGCAAAACGACATGTGTCTGTCTTAGAAGGGAGGGCTTATCAATCAGTCATGTTCAAAATGTCTCACCAACGAGCAACGTGTGTGCTCTTAATACTGAGGGTTATTTTACAACCAAATCTCATGAAGAAGTCAGAGGGATATTCCGGAATGCATTCCCCCAATCCCTCAATGTACCATGTGCATCCACCATCTAATGATAGAATTCAAGCGAAATTCAAAAGAACAGGAACAGTCCATAACCTAAATAAAGAGAGATCTGGAAGACCGTGAACTGCAAGAAGCAGGATAAACGTCGATCGTGTTCGTCAGACATTGTCAAGGGATCCAGAAGTGAGCTCGCGCAGAAACCCCCTGTCAAATGTGTCCCAGTCCACGTTCAGCCAAATATTGAATTTTCAGGGCCACCAAGTCAAACGGGCCTTTTCGAGACAACCAAAAACAAAAGAGAAAAGGATAATGTCAGAATTGTGTCCTCCATAAATAAAACATATGCACGACAGTTGGACAGAACCGTTTTTATGCCGTCCTATTCAAATAAGTGTATCTTTATGATGCCATCATCAACTTTCTCCATTTTTTCACCATTTTAAAGGTCAATCTATAATCTATTTAGATATATACATTTTATGTTCATGGTATATATTGTTCTTAAAATACGCCTTATTTAACTATTGCAGTTTTTTTGACTCACTCGGTATAGTAAATCATGTGCAAGTTGAAAGTTGCAAGCTTCCATGCTTCCATTTGCTATTACAACACCATAATCTTTAGAGATATTTTATTATTAAAACTATTATAACCACAACATATAAAATTGAAACTGATAATATTTAAAGCTCCCATTACCGAGTTCTTACAAGTGATTTCAACATTGGTAACATTGCTTTCTACCAGGGATCAGTTTCTATTGGCTTTTGTATATCAGTGCTTCTTTCATGTAATAGAGTGCAAATCCATGCAAGCAAGAGGAAAACATTTTCAGTCTTTTAGATTACATTTTAGTAAACACATTCAGACATTTAGAATAACATGCTTGTGTTGAGAAGTATAAGATGTATAAGAGACAGTACATATGGGAACTCTGGTTGGTTTCATGCGATTTTCAATAAAGTATGTGCCAATTCCATGAACACACCAATCATTTGACATGAAGGTATGTCATAACCTCTGTAAAAATGGCAATTCACAAAGTTTGAAATTTTATTCTGTCAGGTTAAGAAATGTCAAGCGATGTTCGTTGTATGTACTGCATATGCAAGAACAATACTAATGGCCTGGTACATCAATTAGGACTCATAATTATACAGTTATACTGATTGCTTCATGAAACCATGTGTTACATTGATTGTTACATACTTTATGTGTATATAAGGCTAAAAAGACCCACTTTTTCAGTGTCACTAATACCGAAAGTCCTCTATTTTTTTACAATTACATGTGCTCTAAACCAAAGACCGCATATATTTTATACTTTTCTCACACCAAATGCCAAACTCACAGAATACCAAATATCATGCTCTCATCTAATGATCCCTCATTGTTTTACCTGCGAGCCCTCATATTTTCATATTCTTCTCTCATCAAATGCCAAAAATCATGCTCTTACCCAAGGACCCCACATTTTTGATGCTGTGCTCTCACCTAATGCTCAAGGCTTGTAGGAATGTGTGCCTTACACCTTCTATCTATTTGCCTACCCCTACTCACCCAATCGGGCACAGGGGGAGGGGTATAGACAAGAAGACTCATCTATCTAGTAGTTGTAAGGCAGATGTATTCCAATGGAATAAATGTAAGTGCTTTAACCTGAGAGGATGCAAATGTGCAATATAAGTGAAAAATTCATTTTTTTTTTTCTTATTCTTCATATTATTGAATATCATATAATATGTCCTCACTACAGTTCTCAAAAAGTGGAGAGAATCCTCAAAATTCTGAAGTTGACAATTTTTTTTTTGTACTTCTTTACTTTGTAATGACAAGGTTAACTGATTGAATGATCAGCTTGGATTGTTCACACTTGTCGCACAACTTTGGTGACAAGTTTCACTTGTAAGAGGAGGGGAAAATGGCACTGCACACTTAATATCTTTGATGGACACACTACAGGTACTGGAATTTTATAATGCCAAAATCCCTCTCTCAGGCCTTCACTTTTGCTTCCCATGACCCTTATTTAAGCTAATTTGAGCCCTAAAGACCCCTGATTTTCAATAAGAATGGTTAGCAAATAAATGTATTTATTTTTATTTCATGTCAAATTTCAGCTTTGTAATATTCTTGTTGGAAAATATCATACCTTAATTTAAAAAAAAAACCAGTTTGCAAGAAGACCTGTAAATTTTTGTTAGTTTCTTTTTAGCCCAAAAATAGTTCCAAAGCTTCTATATTCAATGAAATACCTGTGCCACAAATACCTACCAAAAATATTCGAGAACCCTCCCCCTCTGACATTTGCAAACAAAAATATTATCAGTCTGACAAATGAAATACAACATTATTCTAAATACTGCAAATTGCAGCTGCAGAATTTGTACAGTATAAAGTTGTCTGCATTGGTATGTTCAATTTCTCCTTCCATCTCGCATCAATCATCCCGGTCCTCATCAGCATCTCTATCATATCAGACACATTGCAATTAGCACCTCATCCATCAATATACATACATATCTCTCTATTTTAGTCAAAACCTTAATTTGTTCTTCAATGTTCTATCTGCTCATGTTTTTGAACAATCGATTGATAGATTTATCATTTAATTTTGCCATAAGTAGATGCTACTACTTAATGGTCTCCAGGGAGGGTGTAGAAAAATGGTGCCTATAATATATTTTTTTAATCATGTGCCTATAATACATTTTTTTAATCATAATATAATGGTTCAACAATAATAAAATATCATTTTGTGCTTAAACTTTGTATGGGTTTATATGTTAATTTGCATTTCATGTTTTGATTTCTGTACTTTTAATATCATAGGTAACTATTTGTAATTGTAAATGGATTTTACTTTGTCAACTCCTTTGGTAGCCCCTAAATGTCTATATGTTAGAATTACAATACACACAAATAAATATTTGTTGTATGGATCTTGACCAGAATCATTAGTGTGTATATGACAGCAAGAGCCACAAAGATGATTTTTGTATAAATAGAAAATCAGTGTAAATGCCACTGATTTACAGCGCTATATTCGTAAATGCCAATGGCTTAAAGCATTCTATTTTCATACCCCTTCCCCTCTTTGAAGGCTGTGTAAGTTTGAGTAGAAGATAAGCAGGCTGTCATGTCCTACCAAGTGTTCCACTTAGCACAGAATTTGCTGTACGTTGTCAATGACAAGATCTATTTTACATCGGCACATAAACATCACCAAAAAGGGAAGCGTTATTAGAGTGGATGAGGATCAGTCAGCAGTGTTTCTATTATGAAGTAATTACTGTCAACTTGTGCTACTAGCAATGGTATTTATTGAAGTAACTACAAGGCAATAATTCTATGGGTAAAAGTGGAAATAATCTTTTTAGATTATATTGATCTATTAAACAGGTATAATTTAATATGTCATAAATAGCCTAGAATTTAGATTAGTAATTGAAAACCACATTTATTCATTGTTGAAATGAATATCAGCAGTTTGGTTAAAATGTCACTGGCTTAGAGCACTATATATTTTTGATCACTCTTCCCCTCCTTGAAGGCTGTGTAAGTTTGAGTAGAAGATAAGCAGGTTGTCATGTCCCACCAAGTGTTCCACTTAGCACAGAATTTGCTGTACGTTGTCAATGACAAGATCTATTTTATGTTGGCACATAAACATCACCAAAAAGGGAAGTGTTATTAGAGTGGATGAGGATCAGTCAGCAGTGTTTCTATTATGAAGTAATTACTGTCAACTTTTGGTACTAGCAATGGTATTTATTGAAGTAACTACAAGGCAATAATTCTATGGGTAAAAGTGGAAATAATCTTCTTAGATTATATTGATCTATTAAACAGGTATAATTTAATATGTCATAAATAGCCTAGAATTTAGATTAGTAATTGAAAACCACATTTATTCATTGTTGAAATGAATATCAGCAGTTTGGTTAAAATGTCACTGGCTTACAGCACTATATATTTTTGATCACTCTTCCCCTCCTTGAAGGCTGTGTAAGTTTGAGTGGAAGATAAGCAGGTAGTCATGTCCTAACAAGTGTTCCACTTAGCACAGAATTTGCTGTACGTTGTCAATGACAAGATCTATTTTATGTTAGTGCATAAACATCATAAAAAAGGAAGCGTTATTGGAGTGGATGAGGATCAGTCAGCAGTGTTTCTATTATGAAGTAATTACTGTCAACTTGTGTTACTAGCGAGGGTATTCACCTAACTACTTCATCTGTGTTCTTGGTGAATATTTGGATTTTACAAGGAGGGGTTTGTATCATGTAAGACTGCAAGAATAACTGCCACTTTTAATTTGAAAAATTAGTTTTATTGATGTAAAAAAGTAGGGATTTTGAGAGAATGTGGCTACAATAAACCTATAATTGACTTTATGGTTCCGGTAGAGACAGTAGATTAATCTTGGAATTTTCATTTATCTCAAGAACTCTTGCTTTTGGTATACATTGGTTATGCTCTTTGAAATCCTTGTGTAAATTCCTTACAGAAAATCAGAAAATATATTAAAATGTAAGTCATTGTTTCTTAAGAAAGATCAAAAACAGAACAGCAGAAAATATATTAAAATATAAGTCATTGTTTCTTAAGAAAGATGAAAAACAGTATTAACTTCAGTTGGTCTTGAAAATATAATGTGTTTTGAAGGTATATAAGCCTGATTTCAAATACAGAGTTCTTTTTTTTTCAATAAAATGTTTCAGCAAACTTTGATCAAATTAATTTTTCACTTGTCACTAAGTATTAAACTAACAATTTTAACAGCAACAACAAAATCATTAAATAATACTATTCAAATCAATATCTGCAATTATTGTTTATTATACTTGCCTATAATGTTTTTACATATATCACTTTCAACAAATTGACAAAATAACTAAATATTACAACTCATAACAATTACCTCCCTTCTAAAGTGCACATTACATGCAATTTTGATTCCCTTATTGAAATTGGCCTCAATCTTTCAAATTTGTGCAAAACGCTTCCTCTTCATCTCATTTGAAATGTCTACCTTGCAGCTGCCACTTTCAAAGAGCTGTTTAAATTGTTTTGTTATTATTACGCTTATGTATTGACTTTCTTTTGTAAGGAAATATTTTGTTAACAGTAAGTTTGGATGACAGGCAAGCCTGGAGCATGTTGCTATCTTTATTTTGTAATAGTGTCTATTTAGTGTTATTTTATATTTCATGTTTTGTTATGTCTATGTGGAGGATGCCATGATGAATAGTGATGTTTTCAAGACTGAATTATACAATATTGTGGTCCAGATTTTACATCTTTTATTAGAGTGTTTTTGAAAAGTTTTATATATTCTGAACATTCAATAAAGTACTTTTACTTCAGATTTAAGTTAAAAAGTGGTGAGTGTTAAAGTTTCAGTAGAGAAGGGTTTTTGACAAGTTTTATATATTTTGCATATTCAATAAAGTATTTTCACTTCAGATTTAACTTGAAAATGGAGTGTTGAAGTTTCAGTACAGGGGTGTTTTGACAAGTTTTATATATTTTGCACATTCCATGAAGTATCATAACTTCATATTTAACTTTAAAGTGGTGAGTGTGTTGAAGTTGAGAGGAGTAAAATGGAAGTACAAAAGAAAATGCCTTGAAAAATTCTGTAAGTACTAAGTAAAATCATTTATTTTCATCTTTTTTCAGTGGCGTAACAGTTAGTGGACAGGTGCCTGAGGCTTGCCACTAGGAAAGTTTTGTCAACCCATGAGAAAGAAAGAAGTAACAGAAAAGTATTAAGGAAGAAAGAGATGGTTAAAATTAACAATTTTGTGGAAAAATGGAAAAAATGGGACAAGAACTGGGAAATTTATGTAATGTCAGTCAAAACACACTGAAAACCTTTTTTCTTGTCAGCTTGTAAAATAGACTGAATTTTGTTTTGGCTCTACAAATAGGATTATTCTTCTGGGAAAACCCCATGATGCGTTGGGAAAAATGACTATGCCCCACCTGCAAAACATCCCTGTTACCCAGCTGGGTTAATGGCTCAAAAGCATGCTCTTATTGGTTTGATGAAAATTGGATGACACTTAACACTCAGTCAGTGCATAAAATTATAAGTTTTTACACAGTATCTCCATTATTTATATATATGATCTGAGTCAACTATGTAGGACTTACTTTCTGCAGTTTTCACTGATTAGTAGAAGTGACACAGATTTTATGCATACATTATTCTCTCAAAGTAATCTATTGGGATTTTGTAAACTGTCTTCCCCTTTCACCAAGTCCTGACCTCTTTTCACTGACCTGGATTTTAAGTTTTGATATAATCTGCTGTACACAAGAGCTGGAAATAGAGAGAACTGGACAACTAATCAAAGGACCCCTCAAAAATTGTGATGATTTCTTGAGAAAGGTTTATAATCTACCTTGTTTCTATTAACCCAGGTGACAGAAATAGGCTAAAAAAGTTGACTTGCCCTTTGGAACCAACCCAAAAATCTAGGTTCAGAATTACACTTATTTTTCTTAAATTACATTTTATCCAAAAATAGAAATAATGTTGCATATTTTATTCAAACAATACATAGAATCTGTTAGTTTAATCACAACTTTTGACTCAAACTCCATATTTAACAGAGTCACCTGTATCAAAAATAATGATTTTTAAAAATCTGACCGACTGATCTAGTTGTAGCATCTAAAGGGTAAGTTAACCTTATGCTTGGCCTAAGTTACAATATGTTCACTTTCGAAGGGTATTCCCAACAAAATAAACAGCACAGTGAATTCAGATGATAAAAGGAGATGGGCAAAGGACTGCATGCTGTAAGCAAAAAAACTTACGTTTTGACTCAACTTTACCAAAAACACCACCACCACCAACAAAATGAATTAATTTTATTCAACATATTCCACTGTTATTGTCTACAAAAACATCAATATATTTTGTTCAATGCATGACACAATTATTATCCTGTATGAATTGGGTTAATACCTGCTTTGTACTTGATGCTCAATGAATTGAAACAAAAATATGCCCTTTTGCTAAATATAGGGTTGTCAAATTCACTTAACATCAACTAAGCAGAAAACTGCTAGCAGTATAATGAATGTTCTATAATTTAACTTGCATCATAGAAGACACAGATCTGTCTCATAATCTACTGTAAAAATGAAAATGTTTGTGATACATTTATTTTTGTGAATTTCAAGCTCAATTTATCTGACACGAAAATCAATGCATTGAGAAAAAATGTGTATGTAGTGTGCACATTAAAATGTTCACATGTATGAAAATAAAAACGCACACAATTTTAAATTATTGTCGCACTTAAATTACTGCACGCAAAAATTGTCACTTTTACAGTACCAGTTTGAGTTAAAATTTTAAAAATGGCATTTAATAAGAAACAAGCCAATAATCATATCACTATATGCAATCATACTTTCAGATTTGATAATGCTATATATTAAATCGGCTACGATTTAATCCAATTCTTCATTAAATTAAATTCTTCTTTTAAAAAACTCTTCATTAAATTCAATTTTCTTCATAAAACTTGTCCTATATTTGCTTGAATTCAAGTAATATTCATAATCAAAACAACTGAACTTATGCAGGAAATCGGCACAAATCAGTTTTCCTTGTCATTTGTTACAAAAATGTAGAGCTTGTTTATCAGAAAACTCTTAGATCTAATGCAATTTGGTATAGTAACATCCTTAAAGCTGTCTTTTAAAGGTGCATTGGCTAGAATTGGTTGATTTTTGTGGATTTTGTTGGAGGGAAAATGCCAAGTTAAATGCAAAATACAAGAATGAAATCTTAATATATTAATATTCTTCACTTGGATATTATTGCTGATAAAACATATTGTCCATTTTTAAAACATCTTCTAAAGTTGAATGGAAAAGAAATAAAAGAAACAACTCCTCTGTCAGACAATAATGCAAATGCGAAAAAAATCATTTGACAAGTCAAAATATCTATTCTTAAATTTTTTAAAGAAAAAAAAACATAGTAATGATTCTTAGTTCCCGTTAACTGCCTTACAGGACTCTTCTTTGAATTAAACTTTACGAGGCAGCGATACCATTTATGAATATTGTGATATATGTTGAAAAAATATGTTGGACATGTCCAATCACCTTTAAAAATATCTTCCAACAACCTTGTTACAATTAACAATTAATGTTGTTGGTATATAATGCTGGGATGATGTTGAACAAGCACAGTGCCCCTTTAATGTTTTTGCCTTCAAGGAGGCTTTTATGGAGTGTGGTACAATTAATGTTGTTGGTATAGCGCTTATGTATTGACTTTCTTTTGTAAAGCAATATTTTGTTAACACACAGTGAGTTTGGATGGTAGAAAAGCCTCTGGCGTCTTGCTATCTTACTTTGTTATAGTGTCTATTTATTGTTATTTTATATTTCATGTTGTGTTATGTCTATGTGGAAGTTGCCACTAAAAGGTAGTGTCATTGGGATTATATAATGAAATGTCTTGAGATAGATGGAGATTTAAAAGTAAATCAACTTCATATGAAATAAAGCATGATGTTTACGTAGCTTTTAAACTCACAATAAATAACATGGATATTATA
>JXSR01S051613.1:7854-27492 GCA_000969725.1 Ophiothrix spiculata
CGTTAGTGTTCTTTTTATGCCGTTGTTTATGTTATGAACTTGCTTTTGTTATATGTCTTATATGGAAATAAAGATTTTGATTTGATTTGATTTGACTGTTTATGAAAAGCGCCGTCACAGTTTTCTGAGCGCCATAAATTTATGCGCCATCAAGATCCCATTGTAAAAACAAATTCATAAGTGAGAACTCAACAAGCAAAAATTGGTGGGATATCTTTGGCGCACTGAGATAGTGAAGGACAGAGGTTTTTTTTTTTAATCTGGTGCGTTTTAGCATTTCTGTAACTCTGCGCGCCATTGTTAGAAAACGATAGAAAGTTTTCCTCTTATAAAAATGAACAAAGAAACTTGGGATATCTGCAATTGGTATTTTTATTATGATTATTATTTTTTTAGCGTTTTAAGGCCGAAAGTTGCAGAATTCAACACTTTTGCACTTAAAAATATATATAAAAAATATGACGCACCCATTTAGCTATTCACTGGTAACAGATCCTAATCAACCGCTTGATTTTTATTCCATTTAGGACTTTTGAAAGGACTTATCTACCTCATGGGAGATTTTAATGTAAATTTATTGACTGACGGGTTTGGCTATGATCCCTCGTTGCTATAGACTTGGTTAAACAAGGTGTTATTAAAATTCAAGGGTATGTAACTTAAAATTGTAACTTGAAAAGCATTTACAGATTAATTTAAAACATTCATTTGTCATTAAAATTCATCAAACAAAGGTAGACTGATTTATGTGTGTACTTTCGTATATTTAATATTCGTTATGAACTTCAAATTGAAGTGGTTGTATACCATAATTGTAATTGCTTGTAAACTATGGAATATTAATGCCGTGGATCTTAAAAACAAACTCATGATACTTTAATTCTTATACAAAATTGGATACCATTTGTGCGTATAGAGGTATAGTGCAAGGATTAACAATTATTGGTACGAACAGAGTCTTATATGGCACTCTGTTAAACTAGTCTATTTTAAAGAGTTTAACAGTGTCAGTATCACCTACAGCCAGTAAATCATTCGCGATGAAGACAAAATCTCTGGGCAAGAACAAGCCTTCTGCAATGCATCCAACAAATCGGCCGGTGGAGGCGCAATATTGTTCTATAATCCCTGACCCCGTCTTTGGCATTGAGTTTGCTGTCATGTCTAGGCATCGCCCCACTATAAGGCTGTCAGTTCCTGCGTGGTAGCACACCGCTGACGAATGAGGAATGTCAAATGTTTGAACTTTTAACCCGGAATCAATATCAATAAGACAGATCTTGTTTTCTTTCCAATAACTAGCTATAATACCATTTAGTCGTGACGTTATGCGAACAGGTTTAGTACTTGTGTGAATTGTTCGAAGAATTGTATGATCTTGCGATATGATAGTTAAAGTAGAATTATACGAATCTCCTACAATAATTTTCCCATCATGCATTACTTCGATTGCAGTAGCGTATTTTCGATCACTTCCGGGTCCATTATCAGTTTTGAAATTGAATGCGCCCTCATATTTACCTAATTGTGAATAAATATCAACTTTGCGGAATCGTGCGACGAGATACTTCCCTTCTGTTGTTACTGCAACCCCGTCAAGAGCTTCTGTACCATTGGATTTCAGACACAACGATGGTTCATTTTCATATTGTCCCATATTGTCCTTCATGTGTACAAATACTTTGTTAGAACTACAATCACTTACAATCACAGACCCATTAGCTGCAGTTGTTACAAAACCTGCCAACTGAAAAGCACCAATCTCTTGCACAAGCTCACATCTGAGCTGTCTGATCTCCAATAGACTTCCGATTGTAGCATTCACATCTACATGACAACCATTCACAAACTTGGTCATTCCTAAAACATGATTTGTTCGGTTTTTAACAATACTATTGGTCGTATGTTCCGAATCAGACCTATCCGATTTGCTACTAAACTCAGAACTGTCCGAAGCAATACTAGCTCGTTGAAAACTTCGCATTTCAGTTTTTAAGGACCTCCTTTCATGCTTAATACCACGAACCTTTGATTGTATATTCTTATGTAAGGTGTCAAGCATTTTCTCACTTTCTCTCTGTATCATAATAATTGCATTTTCAGTCTGTTTTGCGATCAGTTTTTGCTGGTTTTCAAGATGTTTCTCCATAACGCTTTGCAAAACCGCCAATTCTCTTTCTCTTTGCCTATATTCGTCAATTTCTTTGGATTCCTTATCCATTTCGATTTTCCCTTCACTCGAATCATCAATAAGTGATTTCGTTATAATATTATCGTTACTACTCAAACGTTTCAATTTGTCCGAACAAGAATTGCAAGTAACACTATCCCTTTTATTATCATGACATGTAGGACATGGAAGGTCCTCTGATATAAATACACAATAAGATTCTCCTCTGCTGTTATTCAATAATTCATTTTTGTAAGAATCCTTGATGTCTGAAGAAAAGGTACTCCTAGAATAGTAATCTTCATTATTGCTATTATCAATCTGTACCGTCTTTCCAACCTGTGAGTGTTGTATGCCAATGCGTTCTCTCGAAATATGACAACAATCTGGACAGTCCACAATCTTGTTAATAGACCTTCGGCTTACATTCATTCTTTGAATGCATAAACTGCAGCATACGTGTGGGAAATCGAGCACTTGTGGTGCACACGGATCGTTAAGAAGCTCCAAACACACAGGACAGGTTATTTCTTCGTCCAGAAATACACAAAACACAGGTGTCGCCATTTTTATTTGCATTAGAAGTAGTTTGTTGTGGTATACGTGAGGAATGCATTGTTTTATCAAGTACACGCGATTGTTTTTCTGCAGTCATTTGTGTAGACCTTTTAGTACACACCACTTGCGCAGAACAGATAAACAGATGACGATAGCAGTGTTATCAGTGGTGTTCACTTGCGTCGATTGTTTTACAGGAACCAATAAAACATTATCATGATTTATTGTTGGTATGTGCACAAAAAAAAATTCTACTAGTTTCAAAAATACTTAGCCATACAACATTAATAACAGCGCAAAACATATTTTGATATTATGTCACCTTCGATATGTCGGGCTTCGATCTTTTAATGCCACATTTAATAACAATTAACAGCAAGTTTCATTATGTACCAGTAATATGACTATAAATTTAATATACTAATGATATTGCAATGCAATAATACTCGTATACAGTTTTGAAATAAAAAAAGAGCCCATAATTAATGTGTTTTCTGCCGTTAACCTAATCGATATAGCTTAAATAGGTAAATATTTGTAAAGAAATTATTATATAATTATTGTGTTGTTTCTAAGATTTAGGTTGAATCTACAATATGTTAAAGTTGTTGCAGTTAAGAAATGTTTTAAAATGTCCTTTTATGGCAGCAGTAATTTTGACTCAAAACCGGTGTAAATGTAACAAAGGGCCCCCTGAAATCAAAGTCCGCCTTCCACAGACCATAATGGAAGGAACTGTGAAATTAATGTTGCGTGAGAGTTGTTAGCCTAAAGATAAAGGCCCATATTCCAGAAAGGTGTTAAGCTAAACCACGGCTTAACTGAACATCAACTGTCCAGGAATAATCCGCAATGTTGCAGCTTTCAAGCGGAACAGTTCAATGAGCCGTGCAGTTGAGGAGAATTAAAACCGTGGTTTAGCTAAACACCTTTCTGGAATACTGGCCTTTCTTTTAAAGGGTTCTTTTTGAGGCCAGTGGATGCTGGTGGGTAGCCATATGTGCTTATTGATCCCAGTGTAATAAGTACCCTGGGCAAGTTGTACCTATTGGAGCTTATTATGCATATTTGGAGAAAAAAATATCTTTCGTTTGCAGCCAGTGGTGTTTCTTGTTTAGTAATTTATTAATATTGTATTTGACCTTTTCTGATGTGCACTTTTCACATGAATCTGCTAGTCAGAATGAAGCTGTTCATTTGACAGTAATAAAACCAATTGGTTGCTTAGCACCGATAGTCAGACATGGAGCTCTATAATTTAGTACTCGGAATAATAGTAGGCCATGTATTGGAAATTTCTTGTTTCACGTCCAATTTTCATACATCCAAAATATATTTTTAAATATTTTTTGTTGTTATAAACAAATAAAAAGGATCGTAATTATATTGTTTTATGCTGACGGGGAGCTTTCATTTTTTGAATTCCGATGGTTTAAAAACGCTTCTTACACTCTTCGGTATCAAATTATTGCTCATTAGTCATGTGAAAATTTACTTAATGAATATTCAAGTTTTTAGTTAAAAGTGAGTAGTGCCAATTTTTGTCTAATTATGGTAATTACAATTAGATTTTCACACTGCAGCATAGGCAATTGATTGACCGATCGAATCAACTAAAATTTGAAAAGAAACGATTTCAGTGGTAATGTTTCATTTGAAACTGAAAACTAAATTGTTAAAATATTGGACTATGCTCCTATTATATATCAAGTTGCTTTTTTTTCTGGAACATATATTTCTTAAACAATAAAAGACTTATAAGAAGTTACATGGACAATCTTGAAAGGAAGAGGAATGAAATAAAATAAATAAATAATAATAATAATAATAATAATAATAATTATTATTTTTGTAAATTCATATACATGTATACCTAAAAATCATTTTGTTTTGTGCAGCTGGTTTTGATTTGTAATATTAATTTTTTAAGGAACAAACCATTGAAAACGCAGCGGCAGCTTGGCGCCCACGTAAATTCAGGCACCGCATTGCAAAAATAAGCCCCTAAATCTGCCATGATGATACAAAATTTCACATAGGCCTATTTGCTTACCTTGAGATTCATAAAAATAATGAAGGAAGTATATTATTTCGAAGGTCAAACTTTCACAAGTCAAATAAGACCAGGGATCTATATTTGAGAATATATTATGTTGGTCTGCGGATCAAATTATCATTCTTAATCTAGAAATATTCTGGACATGTACGACGAGTTAATAATTTTTCTCACGCAGTGAGACTGTCTTTGATTAGACCATTGATCTCTTCAACAACAAATCTTTTTCTATATGTACACAAGACCTTAGAAATGCATTGGACCTTGAAAGCTGTTAAGAGACTGCCTTGAGTAGATAAATACCACTAAAAATCATATGGCCATTTAGTGGTGTTGATCAAAACACTGGTCTTTAAAGAACTTTGGATTTTTGGCATGTCCATTGTGTAAAGACCCTCCAAATTAACTGTTTAGTATAGAGTGGCTGTGATTGGTCAAGGCTAAATATCAATCCTCCATGTGAATAGAATAACATTGTAGGCAAATAACTCAGCAGAACTGAAGTGTATCAAATCCTTTTAAAAGAAATAGATTTGCTTTTAAAATAACTTTTGATTTATTAGATAAACATTCCTTGGTAATATCATTTTGTAAAATATTAAATGTAAAACACCACCTCCAAAAGCATAGATTTTTAAACTTTTAACACACATTTTTAGAGCTAGTAGGGAAGTGTGGGGCAATCTGGGACCCACAACTAAAATTAAAAAAGTGGTAACTTGCGAGTTCTTATTTTTTTTTCAAAACCCACCTTTCCAATGATTTTTCATTAATTTTACCCCTTTCTTGCAAAATCAATGACAAAATTAAGGTAAAACATACCCCCTATTTCTTCAAGATTTTCAGTGGCAATATTTTCAGACACCCTTTTCAATGCCTATTATGATTTAATATATTAAGAACAAAACATATAGGTATCAACATTACATTAATTTTACCCATTTTTTTTAATTTAAAATCAATGACAAAATTAAAGTAAAACACCCCCCCGTTTCTTCAAGGTTTTCATTGATAAGATTTTTAGACACCCCTTTCAATTACTCTTATACTTTAATATATTAAGAACAAAACATACAGGAATTAACATTACTTTTCATGTCTGCTGTACCCCCTGGGACTTACTCCCAAATGAAAATGCAACAAGGTATTGTGTACACTTGTTTTCGTTGCTAATATGGTCCTTGAAAAAGAGAACTATGCCTCCTTTTGGTTTCCTTAGTATATTTATTTTGGGATAATCAATACCTCTTTTTATATCTTTCCAAGATTTTCTTCATTGATGTAACAGGCAGAGACCGATCGCGAAATTCTGTGTAATACCCTTTTTTAAATTTTGTGGAGATGGATGCTCAGAATACCCCTTTTTGTGATTTCGCGGTCCTTGATTTCAGTGAATAGTAATATACCCTCTTTCCTTGAAATTTAGAATTTGCATAGTTACCACTATTTAGGTTGAGTTGGAGGCCTGGGGATGTCATCATTCTTGTCACACAGTGAGTGTGCCCCTATTTGACAAGAACTCTTGCCTCGAATATACGTCTGTCTGTTTGTAGTATGGTTTCTGTCGAGACTGTTTTTTCATGTCGACATGTCGCAATAATTTGTTATCGACGTCGACATAATGTCGACATAAAGTTGATATCAAAGAGTTTGTTTTTGCGGGAAAAACGAAAGTGTTTGGATAAGCTTAATTATTGTTAATGACATGTAGAATTACCTATAACATAGGTACGACAATACGGATGATATAAAGTTTATATTTTGTAACTTTTTGTTATTGTGAACCATCATAATAACTTTAAAAACAGTTGTAAATAACGAACAGCTTATAGGTATTAAATTATTTATGCAACACTTTAAACACTT
Organism: Ophiothrix spiculata; assembly: GCA_000969725.1. Taxonomy (NCBI): domain Eukaryota; kingdom Metazoa; phylum Echinodermata; class Ophiuroidea; order Amphilepidida; family Ophiotrichidae; genus Ophiothrix; species Ophiothrix spiculata. The sequence goes on from JXSR01S051613.1 coordinate 14,505, forward strand.
GTTAAAGCTCAACTGCTAATAAACAGCCATAACTTGACAATTAAACATAAGGTTTTATGAAATTTTACTTTCCCGGTTTTGTCGACAAATGAGATTTCATGTCGACATATCGAGATATGCTTTATGTCGACATAAGGCCTGTCGACAGAAACCTTAGTTTGTAGCACTTGTATCTCTTCTACCTTATTCTGTAAAACAAAGTTTACTCTTCTTGACTAGTAGCCAAGACTCCCAAATTCCAATTTCTCAGATCACATCCCCAGATTGGCCAATACCTGTAATTACTTAGCTGTGCCATAAGAGGAAGGAGGAGATATTCTGTGCTTCCAAGCATGCATTACTTACTATGAGAGTGGACTGATTTTATAGGAAACTATATGATCACATACTAGTTAACTTGCTGTACAAACAATTCCATAAGCCTGATAAGAAGCAATGAATGATGGCAAGCATAAGTATTGAGCATTTGGTACACAGTGCAATTTTCACCATGACTCTGGGGTAACGTGAGTTTGTCCTTTTTAAGGACTATTCTTGTTAATCATAAAAGCAACTTTTGATGCTAATTGTTTAAAGATATTATCAGTTGACATGAATTCGCATTGCAAAATCGTTAAGTAAATTTAAAACAAAACAGAAACAGTCCTACATTTGTTAAAATTGTTCTTAACTTTATGTCTATTGTATAGTGGGTCAAAGAGGACAATTACACACAGTTTAATTAATATGAGTCAAATATATAAATGTCTCAATCATGTCATTAAATCGCTTTCAAGTTAGAAATGCCTTCTAGCCTTAAGAGATCTAAGATCATTTTGGTTGGAAAAAAATTAATACAGACATCTTTTTGCCTTGGCATCTTATCCGGCTGTTATCAACTTTGAAAGAGTTTAGCGAACTTGGACCTATCAACGACGACAATGTTAATTCAAAAGTCCCTATTTGCTTTAGTGCAAGCCTTTCTCAATTGCATCGACTGGTGTTAAAGCACTCCAAGAATGACACAGACGGAAGGATAAGAGCTTTCGCTCATCACACTTCCTTGAAATATCTCATCATTCAAGGCTGTAAAAGAGTTTGTATGAGGCCGTTAAGGACATGGTCCTCTTTTTCAGCAAAATTAATTTCTTAGGATTTTGTCAGTAGTGTTTCTATTTTCCTAAGTTTGAGATTAATATTTCTTAAATCATATCGATTGATTCTACATTAAAATTCATAATCATGCTACTGTGCTTGTTTCTTCTTCGTTTACCCAGCCAACATGTCTGATTGGTTTGAACTGTCTTTGTCTTCTCTCCAACCAGTACGTACGCATCATGCCTTTTCCCTGAATCATTAATAAAAACAAAAGAGGCGGTTTGTACATTACTGATTGTATATATATTTTTGAAGCTGCACCCCCGGATGTACCATTTGAATTCAAAAATTTGCACTATCAGTGAAGGCCTAAATTAATATACTAGATCACTCTTATAAAAAAGAACAACTGTACAGCATTTCTGGTTATTCTCAGCGTTCTTTGACAACAAAACAGTAATATACCGGATAAAAAAGTTTTCCCGAATATAGCATATGACAGCTATAATTTGGACAAAGTTTTTTAATTAAAAAACAACAACCTTTAATTCTAAAGGAAATTGTGAAACAAAAATGACATTTTATATTGTCTCTGGAAGTCTCCCTTCAATTTATTGCATAATTATTAAAATGACTGTAAGGTGAAGTTATGCAAAGGTAAGTGAATGTTGTCTATCATCCAGGTTGCTTCAAATAGCAAAATATGAAATAAATCTGGTCAACTAGACTTACGGTTTTGATAGCTAGTATCACTCCTCATCCAAGAGGCATCATCAGGCCGTGTGATCTTCTGTCGGCTTGTTGATCCGTGACGGTGTAGAATAGTCACGTGAGAGACGTAAATGAATGTTCTTGATCGCTGGGTCGTTTGTGTTGCGAAGATTTTTCTAAGGCCCCCTCCTCTGTTAAGGGAAGGTTCCTCCCTACGGAAATGGATGGCTTCTTTGACTCCTCTCTCAAACCACTTTTGCTCTTTGTCTAGAATTACAAATTTACGTGTCTCACGTGACTATTCTACACTGTCACTGATCAACAAACCGACAGAAGATCACACGGCCTGATGATGCTCCTTTGATGAGGAGTGATACTGTAGCTATCAAAAACGAAAGTCCAGTTGACCAGATTTATTTCATATTTTGCTATATAAAGGTAAGACATACTTACTTACCTTGATATAGATATTGCCTCTCGGTGACACGACTAAGGACTTGCCATCGCAATCCTTATCCAAGGCATCTTTGGTTGCTTCGCTCAGGTGAATTTTCTCAGCTGTTTTAGACAATTGAAAAAAAAAACACATACAAGAAGGCATCAACAATTTTTTTAAGAAACACTTTGAGTGAATGAGAGAATACCCAATTTACAATGCAATATTCAAAAAACACATTTTGGAACCAGCATTTCATATTATTTTTGATAATTTAATTCTATGATCTGTGTGTGTTTCGTTGCCGCCAAATATGTCTCAACAATATTAACCTAGTTCTGGTTCAGAGCTAGCTCTGGTTCAGAGCTTAAAATAGACTTAAAAGACTTTTGTAATACTATCCTTTCTATACCATTACTATCTGGCTCTTCTAAATACTGTACTGGATTATATCCACGGATTTTGTATCAAATTCTCAGAGCTGAAAATAGACTTAAAAGGCTTTTGTAATACTACCCTTTCTATACCATTACTATCTGGCTCTTCTAAATACTGTACTGGAATATATCCAAGAATTTTGTATTAAATTTTGATGTTTTACTTCGGGAGGGTAGAACTCGGGGAGGATAGAACACTGTATAGAACAGCTGCTTTATATACATGTAGAATTGTCTGAAGTCTAACTGTTATCATTTTTAAATTTACTAAATTTACTAAAATCTCATTCAATGTAGACTTAGTATTTCTGGTATTTCTCAAACCAATCATATTTTAAAATTAAAATCAGGCTCCTCAGAGCTATATTTACCTTGGCCGTTTGACTCCATTCTAGATGCAGTGTTGACTGTATCACCAAACAAACAGTATCGGGGCATCTTTAGTCCAACAATGCCTGCTGCACACGGTCCTATGGATGACACAAATTTCATAAAAGGGTAGGCCAGGGCTATTAAAACTTCGTCTATTTGAACTATTTTCTACCACGCCGTTTCCTGAGGAGGCGGTTACCACCCCTCTGTGAACTTTAAATTTGTCACGTCCAAAACACCGGTGTCCAAAGTTAGGTTGTTTTATACCATGGGGTATATTCTATCCATTGATGCCATAAATAAAAATCGGTCAATAACGAAATTATTATGTCATTTATTGATAAACTAGTAGGGATGTTTTCCCTTAGATGGAAGAGGATTATATTTGTATGTTTGTGGGAAAGTTGAAAGAACACCCCCACACCCCTTCTCACACACACCCCCACACCCCCACACACACCATTCGAGCAAAATTTTGTGATTTTCTTACAAAATTGGTATAATGGTGGATGGACTTTAAGTCGCAAATAGAAATAAAGATGGTCACATTTTAAAGTCAGGGAGGCACATACACTTACAAACTTTTGGGAAGATCTCTCCCTTTACCTAGGTCTAACGCCCCTTCACAGCAACGGCGCAATGGCCCGAAATTGGCCAACCCGATTTTTCTATTTTATCTTTCAAGTTGCGTACATCGGTGTCTGACAAGAGCAAGAGATTAAGTTCCGCTAACTAAAAAATGAATTGCAACGACTATTAGGACATTTGGACTTGAAAAATTTGAGATTTTGTATGCATTGTTTACATCATTTTGACGCCATCTTAGTCTGTCAAGTGTGTTGAATTCGGCAGTCCACAGTCGGAATTTTGTCGATTTTTGGTACATGAAAGCTTTTGATTATCTTTTGAATTCTTTTTGAACTGAGTGCTATTTGATAGTTATGACAGACATCTGTTGCTACGAGAGGTGCATCTGCTTTATATTTCAAATTTTGTTGGCCTTTCGCAGGAGTCAATGGCTGTTAGCCCAGACCCAATATGTAATGAAAGGAGTATGTGTCTGGAAACTCAGACTACCTACCTTGGGATGTTCACCTTTTCGGTCGGCAAATTCATCTGTGGCATGGCACGTCCTGGCCCACAATCTGTATGGAAATGCATTTGTCCTTCCCACCTACATGTATAACTACCGTCTTCCAAATTTTTGATCAATATACAAGGATTACAAAATTCCATAAGATAGAAGGCTCGTGTAAGTTGATTGTTTTCAGGAAAAAAACAAGGTCATATTGTCAAAATAAAGTTAATACGTTTCTACGACACTCACCATTTAATATTCCGTAATATTAAGGTCATAGTGACTGTTGAAAGGTCATAGTGACTGTTGAAAGTCAAATCATCCCTTTGGTCAAATTAATCAATAGTAAATTGTTGCTCTGTCTGAATACGCATAAATCTAGGTCTCATTACAACATATCTTGCGTCATTAACGGATGTTATGCAATTGCCATTCGGTTTTGTCAAAAGCCTCATAACCCATTTAAAACCTTACTACTTATTTCCAATTCCCTATATAATTTAAAATGGACCTGGTAAATGATTAATTCTATACATGATTCGTAGGTGTTCAAGTCCATGAGATAACAAATAGTAACAATAAGATGAGTTAATGTCAGTTTTAAATAAATTAAAATGTGTTACACATCAAATTCGATCAAAACCGTTCCAAAAACAGTGGTGATAATCATTATTTCTTTTTTGTGTTAAAATGCTGAATAATGGACACTGTTAATGAATTGATGGACTTTTTAATGGGTCTCGCTAATATACGCCCTTGATAGAATAAGTACCAGGTGTCCTCAAAACTATATTAGTGGGAGAAACGAAACTTTGCACAAGATATATTAAAACCCTCTTCTAGATACTCATAAAATTTAATTATCACATCATTATTACTTTTTGTTATCAACAAAGATAGATACCTACGTCAAAAACGTATTTATTCAAAATTCAGCAAAATGATATTAAGCTTTAACATGTTTGTGTTATTTTAATGTAAAACCCTGCAAAACTGACCGTGTAGAATTAGACTTTATATTGAAACAAATTTGGTTAAATTTAAACATATACTATGAATGTGTTTAGTACTTTACTTATTGTGGCTCCTAAATCATTTGGAACAATTTGTAAATCTTCACTGGTTGAATTTGGCTAGGGCTAGGCTAGGCAGCATGCACGGTAAGCTTAACTCACAAACTTTTATCAAGTGAGTTTACGCAATGTATCAAATGACAAGAATATTTTCATACAGTACATAAAACAACTATTTATTGCTGTTTTTCAAGCAATGGTGCAAAAAATATCTACCCTCGTTGATTGGAGACCGTGGGCCTACTATGATTGCCCAACACCGAAGCCCTTGCTCTGCTGTTTGATGGAGTTTATTTATTAATGTTTAGACAAAGTTGCAAAGTAACAAGAAAATCAGGTCCTTAAAATGTTTAAATCAGTTTCGGAATTAGGTGCTGAACTGTCAAATTTATTTCCAAAATTTAATTACACGGGTTTTTTTTCTCCAAGAATGCTCAGTATACTTGGACTTGGATAGGTTCGCTCCAACTGGAGCTGGGTCATTGCATAAAGCTTGACCCCTGGGTTTTATTTTGAGGGATTAATTATCTGGATTACTTTTATTATAAGATTACTGAATTAATTTTGGGGTCTGTGGATCGTGTAGTTTTTAAGTTCCTGATATTGTCGATAGGTCTGCGAAGTAAGAATGTTAATTGCGAGATTGTGCTTGTCGGCGGTATGTTTATCCGGTTTAATTTGCTCGAGGAGTTGCTCAGTATAGATCAACATACACCATTTTTAGCCCATATTTTAAGATATCATTATTGGTGGCGCTATTCATCATTTGCAGTTAATTATATGCATATTGCATTCATTAAATATTTGGTATGAGAATTTAACATGCATACAATTTATTCTTGGTCTCCTTTACCTTATCCATGTGTCAAATGTTAATACTACGGATCATAGATTTTTAAAACCCGGAAACTTGTATATACAAATAACGCCACCTATAATGTGCATTTAGCAATAAATAAACACAATTTAATGGTTTTCAAACAGCGGTGTTTGGGTTGATATTTTGCATTATATACCTCATATACTGTACAGATTACTGTCCTCTGATTGGTTAAAAGTGAGGGCTTGGATTTTACTAGGCCCGGGGCATATTTTTCACTAGCCCGCTCAGCATATTTTTCGGCGCGGTGTAACACGAGCAATACGTGCGCGACTATTGACCATCGGGCGTTTTCAGTGCAAAACTGATTCTTATAACCAACCAGATGACAAAAATCGATATATTCGGTATATAAAACGAATATTGACTGCTTTTTCTTCGGGGCATGGTTAGAATTATTTCCCCTCGGTGATCTCAAAAAAATATGCGCTCAGCTTCGCTTCGGGCATATTCATGGTTTTGAGATCACCTCGGGAAAATAATTTAAACCATCCCCCTCAAAGCAGTCAATATTTGAACACTATTGCCTTCATGATCAGTATATATTTGTATCATATTTACGCACCTGTGTGAACTCCGACCCTGAGCTTGATATTCAATTGACCTGGTAAGTGTTGTATGGTAAACGATGTTGCCATGTTGAGAAGGTCTTCAGCCATACACGTTATCTGCCATGCATGTCTTTCTTCTTGCTCTGGCAACCCCGAGACGACCATGTAGGCATCGCCGATGGTCTCTACTTTGTAAACATTGTATTTGTCAATACAGTCATCAAAGATACTGTGGAAAAGAAGGCAGGAAACATAATATTGAAAAACAAAACGCGAAAAGTCATTTTAAATACGTACCTGGCCCTTGTACCTTGGGGAAATTTTATGCATCGACGATTCATAGAAACACATTCCCGAAGTAATGTTTATTTAGAAAATACGGTGGGTCGATTACCCATTCAAGACGCAATGTTTTGAATAGTTTCTCGGCATCATCAAGTTATCGGCAAGACATGGGGAAGGCATCGCCGTTATTTTCTCATTTGCTACACATCGGTAGATGCATATTCACGATGCAGATGAATGCATCGATCCACGGTGCATTGGAATAAAATCACGAGAGTATCGGGAGCATATTTGGTCGAACCTAATGAACTATATAATTAAATTTATTTGCTAGAACTGCTAGAACCCCTGTTTTCGGATTTTTGGTGATGCTTTAGAATATTACATCTTTAAGATTGCGAGAAATAGACGAGTTATGAATAACATAGGCCTATATATTTTTAATTTTTTTAAAAAGAGTAAAAATAATTGACAAACCTGTAAAGACTATTCAGAAGCTGCACGATTTCCATTGGTGTACTTTGAGCCGAAATAGCTGTAAATCCGACAATGTCGCTGAAATATATGGTCACCTTTTCAGATAGCGTAGCGTCTATAGATTCTCCAGCTTGAAGCTTATCAGCAATAGATTTAGGAATCATTTTGTACAAAAGAGTTTGCGATAACTTCTTTTCTCTTGTCAACTCTATAGTTTTCATGCTCAATGTGTTCGCATATATCCCAATACATGACAAGATTCGACGTGATTGTACTCCGTGAACTACGTTTAGCACAAGGCACGATGCGATGCTAAGAAACGTTATCAGAATATAAGTGACGATTAAATAGGTAGCGTGTTCCATAGCATCGGCGCTACTATTGGTAATATCTTCACTAATATTTTTACTTATCTCATTTAATACATCGATCAGAACCGTGAAGTTCTGAAACCATTCAGATGATTTTTCTTTAATATTGGAATCACCATACCGTTCACATGCGTCTTTATTTTGACTTATTTCAGTCCTCATGGCTTGAACTGCATCTGAAGCTATTTGAGTCAGTTCATCTTGTTGTCCGAATAGTTCTTCAAATTCCTGACCTTCTTCATGGTAATAATCAAATGCTTGTTGAAACAATATATCTCCATATGCTTGAACAGTGTTAAACCATTGCAAATTGTCCGAAGAGAACTTGCAACTTTGGTAATACACAGTTCCAAGTGCTCTTTCGATGCCCCTGATATTTATGACCAAAATTAAAGTCTCAAAAGCGATTAATTTAGACCACTCTTTCGACTCAACATTACGCAACTGGTCCAAGCTTCCTCTGATAAGTACATCAATTGTATTCGAATAGAACTGAATGTTTTCTTCAAACGATATCGAATCATTCCTACGGTCAACCTTTTGCCTATGTTCAGAAATGTTACACTTGATCAATTCTGCATGAATATTAATTGGCCAGCTCATGATGCCATTAAACATTGCATCTGTTTCTTGGCGAGCAGTTATGAGTTCATCAAAAACACTTTGGTGATGTATTTGATCAGAATTTAAGAATAAAGTGCTTATACCGCGTTCTGTTTGTAATGAGACGACCAATCGGGTTATTTCATTATTGTTAGAAATAACGCGTTGTAATTTATTTGCATTTGTATATAATTGAGTAGAACGATTTAATAAAAGTCCACATATGATGACAAGGGCCAATAACGGGGTCAACTGAAAACTTAACATCCTCAAAAACAGTCGAGACTGTGGAGTTTTAAGTAGATTATCTAAAGCATGTTTCGTTCGCGTCTTTTCTGTTGCAACTTCACCATGAAATGAACCAAAACTTTCAATGCTCTGTAATTCCCGACCAATTTGGTTTATTGATATGGACTCAACCTTAGTATGTTCCATTTCCAACTGTATCTCTACGAAAACGTAATCAACAAAATGATACAATTTTAAAATACCAGACTTGCTTTATTTAACTGTTAAAAAATTCGATTATAACGACAGTCTTGCTTTGATGCTGGAAGTGTTGAAAATTGTGTTAATTTCACCAAAGATGACCATTTACAACGCTCTTGTGACTAGCTCATAAAGGCATGCGCATGCGTGAGTGTCGTCATTTCTGAGCTTTATGAGGCAATCAGAATTGTCGTCTCAACTCGTGACAAATGGCCAATCAGCAAAAGTCTGCCTTTCGCTTCACACCAGTAATATCCCTCTGAACTCGGAAACACTGACTTGCTTATAAGAGTAACGGTAGAATATGAGTATATATGTTAAAAGATGGGTACACATGATGTGCTGATGTGGTTGGTTTTTACACTGTTCTCATAGTGATTTTCTATGGTTTCTATGGATTAAGCTTATAAATTTACTCGGAAATGCGATATATGTTTGTAAGCTATTTTGTGATTTCCTGACTTGCATAATAGGACCTTTATGCATGTTTAATGGATTTGGAGGTTATTATTTGAAATAAATATCATGCTATAATGGTACTCATCTTTGGTCAGTATTTGACTTAGAGCAAACGAAACTTCTTCAAATCAGCTTGAAGGCGTATCATTACCAGTTGTCATTACCAAATTATGGGGAAATCCTCTGTCCTTGGCACAAATCCGTTCTGTTTTCAGAAAGAAAATAAAAACTGTAAAGCCTTCAACCCCCACTCAACGATATTTGAGAGGTTGCGTTGCACCTCTGCTATCGTTATTTTCGACGGTAACCTTATTTCTATTCAAATGCAAACGAGCAGCTGTTAAGTTAACGTCAGCGGAACCCTTATTGAACTAAATTTCAATTAGAGCTGTAGTGCGTTAAACACCACTATTATATGTGTCTCGTGCTGTTTTATTCATACAAATTATGTCATTTAGACATCAAGACATGTTAAAATAAAGTGTAATCTATACGCCGGGGAAGTAGTGACGTCACATTTATGATAATTAGCCCAACACGTGCGATCTGGTTCCAAACAAATGATCATATCCTGAGTAGATCCACGGAAAAGGCGTACGTAAACATACAAATCGGACTGATTTTTCTCGGATGGAAAACAAAAATTACGACAGGGTCCCGCTCGGCATGTTTTCCCTATTTTTGTTTTAGACGAATGTTATGGTATCAAATAGGAGTCTGAATTTTTTCCCATAGACTTAACGTGTGGTCTGACTTTTTTTCCCCATAGACTAAGGGGAGACACGTAAACTAATCGGCAATGTGGTTCAGATATCTGCACCAGTCTGAACAGTCTATTTCTCCACTAATCTTTTACATATCGATAATTCCTTTTATCCAGGCATTGGGTTGTGTGCCTGTGTACTATATCTATGGTTTAAAGCTTCAAATTGAATATGTTGCCGATTAGTTTACGTGTCTCCCCTTAACGTGTGGTAAAACTGTCCACCCCGTTTGTTTGGAACCAAAACGCACGTGCATAAATTATGACGTCACTAATACCCCGGCTATAGTTAAAGCTAAATAAAAAAATTGTGTGACATTGTACAATCCCATAATTTAGAGCTTAATTTGGGACATTTGGCCAGCACTATTCACTGCTTGAGTTGTTACCATTGATTTATGTGTGTTTTGATTACCGTGTGTTGACCTTATCCTTAAAAATAGCGTCCATTGATTCGATGATGAAGAAATAACGTAGAGATGGCTATATTTCTCAAACAAACAAACAAACTAATAACTAACAAACTAACTAGAACAAAGCAACTAGTAAATAAATAAACCAAATAAATAAACCAAAAAAAAAAAAAAAAATGATCAATTAATTAATTAATCAATTATCAATTAATTCATCAATAAGAACTATCAGTCCTCTGGCTAATGGATAATGCTGACTATCTTGTATCTTCTATTTATGACTTGTTTATTGGTATCTCAACCTATCTATTCATTTGTAAAATTAACATTGCCATGATTTAACATAATAGCAGAATACTAATAAGCAAAGACAGGACCAATCAGGTGTAATGAGATACAAAGCAAAGCTAGCGGGCAATGTGTTTTATGCATCACCGTTGTCAATTGACTATTGATTGAAATATCTGTTGTGTAACCCAAGGACATCAAGCTGCTCAGCTTCTGTTTTTTCACGAGGTGTTGCGCGAGCACCAGAAGGGATTTGTGTTTAAAACTCCCCGCTACACACTCGATAAATTCGGGACAATTCATTGAATTCTATTGGAATATGCATTTAACCAGGACCGTGAAACTCCTATTCCGAGCCAATGGACAAAATGTGTACCCACGACGAATAGGTCACTTCCTCGAATAAGTATACTCGTCATTCAACCAGTAAAAATCAAACGTTTCACGCTTAGTGTTAGTGACAACGCACAAACTGTTAAAGAGATATACTATACACAGTGATACATCACCTCGCGTAAAGTCGTAAATATCTTCGCAATAACGCGCAGATAACAATGGGGATAACCCTAGTAGGTGCATAATGAAGGTTATTTTGTGACGTAGCATGGTACATCATTTACATATAGGACCTGATTATTGTAGCAAATCACCCACCGGGTTCGCGGCACTATTCAGCCCGCCGCTGTCATTTCCCGAATATATATAGACTCTCTGATTTAACCCGTGCATATCGACAACTCACTCCCTTGAACTAGCTATAATGATTAACGTGCGCGTCATTTAATCTAGTTGATTAAAGTTAGCGGTTACCGTAACCGTAAACGGTAAGCATTTTAAAGTTAGGATACCGTAGACAGTAACCATTACCTATTTTCGCAAACTCTCTATTCTTAAGATATATAAACAGTAGGCAAACTTACACTGGTCTCCGACGTTTTATCCAAAAAAAGGCACCGGCAACCGCTAACCAATCTGAGAACTTGATTGGCCAGCGTATATTCTGAAGCGGGACAAATTCAGGGCTCCTTAGAGCGGATCTTTGGGTCAATTAAAACAATTGAGAGCGGAAATCACTCTTTTTCGTCCATAGAAGTAAAAATTCAAACTGTGAAGAGTGGTTGGTTTTATGAAAAATTATGATTTAATATTTTTTCTAATTTTTCGAAACCGGGTATAAATCATTCATGGACAACCTGTATAACACGTCATTTCTAAAAATGAATATGATTACAATGCTTGAAAATAATACTAATGTACGGAATCAAAATATAGTATAAAAGACGTTTCCAACAATTGCCGGCAGAAAAAGTGCCTCGTTAGCAAAATACTCATAATGTAAAATTGACGTTTACATTAACTGATCGCGCACGAATTCGGACTTGTAAATTGGGATGGCACTAGAGATTCACTTCTAGTGTGACACTCCCTGAAGTGACGTGACGTGCAATTTTACTCAGTCAATTTCGAATGGTGTTTTTACTCTTCTCTCAGCTCTGTCAGCCTATACGGTACCACCAGGTTGTTCAGAATCAATGCATCAATGCATCAATATCAATCAATCAAATATTCTGTAATAGTCTGGATATAATTATTTTTCACTTTTATTGTACTAAAAATGCGATAATCTTTCCGCTCGCAGGCTCAAATATTTTGTTGACAAAACGTGTATATTAATGAGCTTGTACGTGATTGGTTGAAAAAAGTCCACGTGATATGACGTTCGGGAGTTTTCAGAATTATTTTGAAATGCCTATGGGCCTTTGTTTACACGTAATGCTTCATTTGTGTGTTACTTTGCTGTATTCATATCCTTTCTATCTTCTGTTACTGGACTCGTGATAAGAATGGAAAGTGACTTCTAGATGATATGTTGGGAAAGTCCTACAATGACTGGTTTAGCAATAAGAACACATGGATTTTGTCAGTCCAAGTTTGAATTATCTACTTCTTAGAAAGCACTATACGTATATCAGTTTGTCCTGGTATTGGAAGCTTTGTGGAGTGATTGTTGCAGATTTATGGGATGATTATTTGTTCGACTCAATTGAATTCTGGATTTTATAACATTGAAGTTTTCATCTTTGGGTCGAGTTGTTCAGTGTAAGCTATTTACTATTTGGATTTGAAGTAGATATTGGAGAATATTGTCACTTGAATATAACTTTTCTGGAGAATTTTTGAGGAGATATTTGGCTCATTCTCCGATAAAGCGTGCAACTTTGGTT
>JXSR01S051624.1:0-14941 GCA_000969725.1 Ophiothrix spiculata
GCTTAACCAGATTTCACAGAATATTCATTAGCAAGACCGTTAAAACAGCAACCTATCGTACTCTTGGCTAATATGTGGGTATTTGTATTGGGATTTTGATATGGTCGCCATGGATCAATATTATTGACAATTTGAGCACTAACTCGGAGTTGACAATTGAGGGCTTCTGTTATCATGGGCCCTCCTCGAACTTGTGAAGGTGTCATTTTAAAGTTAAGAAAATGCTGCAAGAGATGAATCGAAAAAATCAAAATTTATATCATTTTCAAAATCCCCCCCTTTCGGGGTGAGCCATCACATTTATTTGAAACTGCAGTGTTTACCCTAGTCTTGCATCATTTTAGCTTAGTTTATCTTTTTTATTATTTGTTTACAACCCTTACAATTGACAACTTTATTGCTGTTGTTGTTGTTGAACATCATATGGTTAGAATATGGTTTGGTTTGGCATTTTGCATCAAATTTCATGATCTCCATAAAAGAATCATAACTGCAATAACCTTAAATTTTTATATGAAAAGTAAAAAATAAAGTATTGCACTATTATCGACAAACCATGCCAACATACTAAGTACTCCTTGTAAATGAGATACGTGATAATACCAAAACAACCAATAATAATAATATAATAATATGCAGCGGTGGAAATACCCACATGATAGTCAACCCAGGGTTAGGCAACCCCGGGTTGCCTAACCCTGGGTTGTCTTCCAGGGCTTAGAGTGCTTAGACTCTATACGTAGAACATATTACATTACTTTCAAACAGTTTCATTATACTATTATTAAAATATATCAACTGAATATGATTACCCTGGGTTGACAAATGAACTTCATTAGCAACTTCAAGTTGGTAATTACGGAAGTGAAGATCACCAGGGTGAACAGCAGTACACGTTTGATATTTGGCAGGGGTGTAGGTCAAAAATACAATAGCGGACAGTCAGCTGTGTGGATTTATTTGAATTTGGTTGGCAATAAAATTCAATAACTACAACTTGTCAATCATGCGAATAAAGATCACCTAGGGTAAACACAGTATAACCTGCTATAAAATATTATTTTTTTATGCTGTTTGACAAATGAATTTCACTAATACCTTCAAGTTGTTAATTCAACTGACTATGATTACCCTGGGTTGACTAATGAACTTCATTAACAACCTCAGGTTGTCAATTATGCAAGTACAGATCAGCCAGGCTGAACATTGTACAACATGCTATAAAACAATAGAGTACATTATGATTTACCTGCTTTACACTACTAGTAATAGTATGTTCTACGTATAGGAACCTAAGTGGAAGACAACCCAGGGTTAGGCAACCCGGGGTTACCTAACCCTGGGTTGACTATCATGTGGGTATTTCCACCACTGCATAATAATATACGGCATTTATATGCGCGCTATTCACCGAAGTACCATAGCGCTTGACAATATTACGCTGTTATTAGGAAATCGTCACAATCATTTTACCTCAACTAGATCGCAATCTTAAGACGCAGACCCATTGGAATTTAGATTATAATATTCCCTAACAGCTCCCCAATGCGCTTGGGTCAACGAAGCAATCGAGATTAAATGTCTTGCCCAAGGACATTACCCGTTGGCCGATGCGGGGCTCGAACTCACGACCTCACGATTCGGAGTCCTGCGCTATTCCACTAGACCACACGAGCACCAAACACACCTTGTGTTTTGTATTGTATGAAAAAAAAAAAGACTTGCCATTTTATTTGGTTAAAATAAAGCTTCAACGGCAATAATCTTAAGTGATTATCAAGTTTGTGAGAGTTTCTGATATAAACTTTAATGTAATTTGGCGTCATCACAATTAATGCTTCTCACCCGGCACAGATCGAAAACAGGTAGAAATAATAGATATATTCGGATGTAGAGTACTATTGATAAAACGCACAAAAGATGGTTACAAAAACACGGTTGAGCCCTGTCTTGTGTGCTAGTAGAGAAGTGGTAAGCGTTTTGATATAAATTGGCCATTCTTGAGGGCTGTACAAATCCCGGGTACAAAACTATTGGATCAAACTAGTTGAAGGATAGTGCTGACAAACACGGAATCACTGATTCAGTATAGGTCAAAATGTGTGCCAACAGCACATAAGTACCGATAACGCTCAAAGTGTTTTATTTGACCCGATTACGTGTGTATATTTTCCTAGGATAGCAGGCACGTTTATAAATGACCAATGGGGATTAAACTCGCTTAACCAGATTTCACAGAATATTCATTAGCAAGACCGTTAAAACAGCAACCTATCGTACTCTTGGCTAATATGTGGGTATTTGTATTGGGATTCAGGCGGCTCGACTATGGTATTACCATGTTTTTGGCATGTTTGTTAATATTGATACTGATAGTATGAGACATACCCCCACAAAATGAACGGACAGTTTTTAATTGCGTATTTCAATTCATTATATTATAAGATTATCAATTAAATGTCCTACTGTCCTTTTCAATTATACGGAAATAAATTTCTATGCAGTTGAAGGAAAAATAGTAATAACTAAAATTGATTTTAAAAGTTTACTATCAACTAATACAAAGATACCTCGGTAATCATTGAACTCCTAGTATTATTTTGAAAAACATTAATTAATGTTCAAAATGGCTGTATTGGAAAACAAGCAAAAATTACTAAATTTCTTCAAGATTAAAATTAAAGTGATTTATTTGATGATGTGTTTCCATATCAACAATACTTTCCACGTCATAACTTCTGCAGCAACGCTATTAAAAACATATTTTTTGTACTACGGATTGTTACCTCAACCCTCTCTACTTTTTACGTAATTGAACATAACGAGATTCAGGTTCGATCATGTGGTAGGTAGGCAGATACACACTTAACTATGGTTCCATATTTCCTTACTTATCTTCCCTGTTTTCTTAGAAAAGAAAATCTTAACTCAAGAGCTATTGTTTCTAACAGGCGATCCCACAAGACAAACCGCCCATCTTTTTAGCCAGGGTTCATTTATTACAATAACAGTCAAAAGCTTTCTTCGAATTTCTGTCACAGAACGCACCTATGTACGTAGATGTACTTGCATCTTATATATTTTACCGGTTTTATTTATTGATTTATAGCTTTAGGCGATCCTTGTGATTGATGATTTTATTGCTGTGTTTATTTTCTTCTGCTTAACAAAATTTCAAATAAGAATCGGCATATAACATATCTTTAACTCAAAAACACACACGTGACCTTGGTAATAGTTTTAAGTGTAGCATTAACCTCGATATCAACACGCATTATACAGAGATGAGTTGTTCTCAACAGGTTTCCATAAGATGGCATTCTATCGGTGCGGAGTTTTGTGTAAAAATAAGCAAGATAAAACGGCTGATTGTTGATATATCTTAAAAACACAAACAAACGGATTTACTTGAATTATATGCGTATACGTCGTACTTGCCATTTCCTGTTTGTTGTTCAAGGTTTATTAGAATAGTAATAAAAGATTTATTAACACTTTAAAACATCATATTGAAATGATCAAGTGATATAGAAATAAAGCAGTATTCGTAAAAATATTTTGTACCATCTAATCTTTCGTATTTTGCTTTAGCAAAAAGAAATATATTGAAGCAACATTTTGAGGTTTAAGTTGCCTTAAATGAACAAAAATTAAGAGACAAAAAAAACCTGTGGATTTTATGCGTTTGTTCCACTTGCTCCTGTCGCTAGAGTTTAAAATTGCATGAGCGGACTTGATTTTATGTAAGAGTGTATTGTACCTGTAGTTTTGTATAAATTATCTTATTCACTTAAGATTCCTATAATTGTCAGTAAGATTTCTATAACTGATATAGTATTTCTCAATCATTTTATTTCAGTTGAATTTATGTAGATTCTGTTAGAAATGTGTGCTGTATCTTTTGTTTATAAGCATGCTAATTTTCAACCCTAGAGAACTGAGCATAAACTACAGAACTATTAAAAGAAATTTGAAAAAGCTATTGTTTGCATATATCATTATTTTAACTGAGAGCTAGTGTTAAATGGGAAAAGGCAATGTTAAATGACGAGTGAATACACATTTTTTTCCAGACGAAAATCAAGACAACAAATTACAACATGTCAAAATTCGGTATGAATGTCTTTGCTCTCGAAAAATTAGATGACCTCTTTCTCTCTCTCTCAAGGGCAGAATAGATTCAGCATAAAAGATCAAGCTGTTAGAAGTACATATTATAACTATTGCCCGTATTATATGAATACACTGCAGATTAGTGTTCTTTTGAAATTGTGTAAGAGGTGAAACATATTTCACCATTTCAGTACACATATTTAATGCGATGGTAAAAATTTAATACCATTAGAAAAGTTCATAATAAGATTGTTCATTTACATCATAAAACATTTATGAAATGTATACAAAAAAGAAGTGTGTTCTTTAAAAGAAGTAAAACGAGAAGCACCGGGTCATTAAAGTGTAAGTTGACTACAGCATTGACCTTAATCATCCCACAATGTGCTGACACGAGCTCCTCAGAGTAATCTCTTAGATGACCAACGTGAAACAGAACACTGGTATGTTTTGTCTTATAGTAAGACTGCAATCGTTTTAGTAAGATTGTTTTTATCGGGTCAAAAGAGTGTAAAGATAAAAATTATGGCCAATATCCTATCGGATAATAACCAAAAACAGATTTCGAACGTATAAATATTTGGAATGGCCTTTGGCCAGCATGGTGTCTTAATAGTGCTCTGACTATCCAGACTTGTGCTTTTTGCATCAGTCTTTGCATAGGACTTTTTCACGAACTCCTATAGATGTCAATACATTTTCAATACATTTGCAAGTTCAACTGAAGGACAATGGCTCTAACATTAGATGGTTTTGCTTGCTTGTCATGGCTATTATATTGATTTTATATAGACGGTGCTAGATATCAGAAGGTGAATATGAAAGTGATTCGCAGATGCCCGGTTTCGAATAACTCGTGTGTTGCGTGGGCTTGACGCTATCTGTATTCAATATCAGCGCCAGTTTGTAAGACTTTGGGCAATCAATCATGTTAAATGAGTGTATACATAAATACCATATAGTTGGTCGGTAATGATTAGTTGATCATTATTGTCAACGTAACTTTGAATATTCTTAAAACCATATAGTTTTGTAATACTATAAAAATAATGAACGCCTTGACAGTTTTGTTTCTGGAAAAAGAAACCGCAATGTGTTATCATATATATGCTGTACAGTGGTTACATGTATTTCATTTAAATGCTAGTCTGGAAAAACGCACACTTCTGAAGGACTTGAGCAGAGTGGTATGATGATAATACATGTATAACGTTTTCTATTATCTATGAGCAACCATACATAAATTAAGGGGAGGTTAAATGAAACATACGAGTTAAGACCTTTGCGTTTGTTAAATGCAGTTACTTTTTGGTTCTCTACCTCCTTCTTTTTTCAATTTGTTTATTGGAGAAGCCCTAATGAATGCGGTTGAAAATTTCTCTCCCAAAATTTAATTTGTAACACTTCATTTCACTAAGTAATATATTTTTTTCTAGTTTGAAATTGTTGGTTACACCTTAACTATTGTATCTATCCTTCCATAGGCCGAGATAGACCTACAATAAATTTTAGTGCACTTCGAAAACTAAATAGCGTATTTAAAGTTGTCAAGAAATTGATTAGTCTTTAAGATGAACAGTTTCAAATAAGTTTATCAGATCTGATTAATTCGTAACTTGAGATATTTTTCTCTCCTTTACTTTATATCTTATTCAATGAATAATACATCAAATAAAAATATAAACGGTTAAACAAATTTAATATTGTATCTTATAATCATTGTTTGTTCATAACAGGAAGTTAAAACCATAAAACCATAAATATTCGTAAAAAGTCATAACTTATCTTGAGTTAATGAAAGAAAGGGAGTGATGTGTACACTCTTAGAAAGAAAGTATCAAATATGAGACAAAAAGGATCAATTTTGATCCTTTTTAGGTATCAAATATGAGCTTATCCTTTAAGGATCAAAGTGATCCCAAAAAAAGGATCAAAAATTTTGATCCGAAAAAGGATCAAATATTTCTTATAAAAAAGATCTGCAAAAAACATCACACTGAAGTGACGCTAGCAGGGTTTGAACCCACGCCGCACTCATACCTGCTGGTAATTACGAGACCTATGCTCTAACCACTCGACCACGCCGGACTGTGTGATGATATCAACGTATTTATATATGTTACACCATTGTATACATTCCCCGCTGTGTAGTGGATATTGGGTTGTACTCAAATATGAAACAAAAGATACGTTGGATCCAAACGCGGTATCAAATATGAGCTTATCCTTTCCGTATCAAAGTAAACCAGAAATACGGATCAAAACTTTGATAATGTAATCAAAAAGGATCAAAATAAAATGATCCTAAAAAAGGATCAAAAATGATCCTTGTGAATTTGATCCATTTGTATATATTGATCCGCAAAAGGATCAAAAAATAAAGGATCAAAAGTGATCCTTAAAGGATCAAAATAAAATGATCCCGAAAACTACTCGTATATTTGATCCCGGCCTTCTAAGAGTGTATCGGCGCAATTCCATACAATACTGCAACTTGATGAAGGAAGGATTTCTCACTGTAATTTAAAACAAGTCAAATCTGAATTTATTAAACAGGATAAACTTGTTTGCTTTGCTAGTATTTGATTTACTCAATCCATTTCCTTTCATGTTATTATTAGGTGGAAAATATAGTAGGCTATCTAAATGAAAATACTCAAAATAAAGAGCTTGAGCTGGTCTCCAAGTATACTTTATCACGTGTTTTTGATACACAAAGTACATATGAATTTAAATTACGAAGAAGTTAATCTTGACGGACAAAACGTGATCAACGTAAAAGGTGAGACCGATTTAAACGAGTAAAAACGCAACATCAAGACTACTTTTTCTCTTAACAATAAGATCAAAATGTAAAGGCATTATTTGTCAGTCAAAGACAAATCCTACTTGTTTCCAATATACCATATTATTCCGACGACAAATAACATCAAATGCACTTTTTCATGATCGCTTTATATTCTCAAATAAATCTGCGGTTAAATTATACCTAATCAAAATTCTAATCTGTAATGATATACATTAATCATGTAATATTGCTATTCAATTTGTTCCAGTATTTAACCTGATATATGTATTTTATTGATTGGGAGCTTGAAATAGAAAACACGTAACTCAATATATGAACTGCTTCACACTCATTTTCGGGGGAAATCCCAAAGTTATCATGGCGCCTGGGAAGCAAAAGCCGAGTTCAATAATTAATTAATTGAAAGGGAGTATAATGTGGATTAATATGAACACAAATATATCTAGATGATAGAAATGATAGGAAGATAAGATGTGATTATTGCTAATGAGTTCAAGTTTAACTGACTAGGAGACTATTTTATAACTTACTACTAATTATAGTAAAGTCAAAATATCATTTTCAGCATCTGGGTTTTTATGTTTATTGGGAAAGTTTGTTGCAAATTGAGCAACGTAGTAGCTTTTGCTCATTTAATCATTTTAAAATTGTATTACATTTTATTTCAAAATACCACTTTTGCAAAGTTTCGAGGAAG
Source organism: Ophiothrix spiculata (assembly GCA_000969725.1). Taxonomy (NCBI): domain Eukaryota; kingdom Metazoa; phylum Echinodermata; class Ophiuroidea; order Amphilepidida; family Ophiotrichidae; genus Ophiothrix; species Ophiothrix spiculata. The sequence continues at coordinate 7,620 of JXSR01S051624.1, forward strand.
GCAATTGTATAAAGTACAAGAGTGGTTAGGCATGGCGATAGTGCCAATTGGTAACGCATTATTTCATAATGTTATTAATTTCCTATCTAACCAAGTATTCAAGTAACTAGCACTGTGACACAAGAACATTATAATAAGGTTATGATGGATGGGGAAGGTTGCAGTTCGAGGCTGCAATGCGATGTATGCTATTGCTGTAATGTTTTTTAAAGCACAGAGATTGATGGAGAACTAGCTAGATACGAACAACCACAGTGACGAACAACAGCCAAAATGAGCAAGGATACCAATGGCTAAAAATCAGACAGATCAAGTTCAAAACTGCTCTCAAAATATCTCAATCGACAAATAGAAAAAAAAATAACGTAAAAGACACGATGAAATCTTTTACAATAAATAGTTAATTAATTTACCGTAGTTAATTAATGAAGGAGGTAATGACGAATAACCGGAATGGATCTTTTGTTTAAACACTGCTTAAGCAAATATTACTTTGGTACTTAAGCTTAATATCTTTGTCTCTCTATATATTGACGACGGCGTATTTTGTGTTATAAAATCCATTCATATTCAATGATCGTCCCCAAAGGGTTGTACAATACTGCAGGATCAAAGTACCCGAAGGATATAACCGACAAACAAGTACCCGCTGATTTAGTTAGGTCCAAAATGTGCCAACAGCACATAAGTTACGCTTAAAGTGTTTTATTTGACCCGATGATATTTCCAGCGATGGTAGGCATATTCAAGATTGACCAGTAGAGCTAGAGATCGACTTGGCTAAATGTGAAACCAGATTTGAAAGAATCCATTAGCATAACCGAGTAAAGCAGCAGTCCATCTTGCTTTTGGCTACCAGTATTATTTAGTTATCGTTCCCGAGATTCAGACAGTTTGAGTGTGGCATTAATTACAACGTTGGCAGGTTTGTACTAATAATATGACTTCTGCTCCAACAAAATGGAAGGATAAGTTGATATAAATATGAGCAATATAGCAATACTATAAGATTTTGATCAAAAAATGGTTTTGTGTAAAAAACTGCCATTGCCTAAAATGACGATATGTGACTATCTAAAAATGTGTATTTTGTTTTGCCACAGAAAAATGGATAAAAGCACATGTATACTAATACATGTGGAATTTAATTTGCGATCAACAAATAGCCATAACAGAAAAAGTAAGCATATTTGAGCCAAATCATTTGCAAGGTATTGACATCCACCAAAAACAAACCCAATAAGCTAAAAGGGGCGCTTCATTTAAACACATTGTACTATTGCTTTAAGACAATAGTGGGTAATAAACATATACATGTACAAGTAAAAAAGCTTAGTATATTTCTTCAAACTAGGGTAAGTCACTTAAAATTAGAGTTATTGGATTGATCACATGTCGCAACACCAATAAAACTTAGCAAGTCCTCAAATTCGAAGCAACGATGTTACAAACATCTTTTTATTCTAGGTTACAGAAGAAAATATTCCTGTAAAATCTGATGTTGCAGTGTTGAACATAATGTTGGTACTCCCGGTATATTACATCTTAAAAACCTTAAGATGTCATATACCGCCGTGAACCATTCCATGTTCACCACAACCCTATTTTTTTAAATTGAGGGGCGTTGAAGGATCATTTTGTGCTTTGCTTCCAAGCATTCATTTGGCGCAGTCAAGCGTGACCAAGAATTAATCACCTGCTTATCACTCTACTACAGATAAACATTCTATATGACCACTCAAACTTTGACCAAGGAGGGGTCGAATCAAATTTGACCTAAAAATCACGTTTTTGACCCATTTTTAATTTGTTTTTTGTGCGTTAGCGCAAAAACGCGAAGTAATTTTTCATCGCCCATATATGTATTTGTTTAACTATACCATATTCACTTGGTGGCAAAAAAATTCAAATCGACCCACCCCTTCCCATGCTAATTAGCATAAATAAGCATTTCCGAGGGCGCTCTTCAAATTTGTTTTGCCCATAAAATCGTAATCTAACAACATTTTTCAAATTTTATTTCAAGAATGCATTTGTACATACATACTGCAAATATGAGCCAAATTTTATTGAAAAATTCCATTAGGAAGTGAGTTTTTAATTTTTTGGCGGAAATATTTTGACGCGACATGGCAACGTTTGTTTTGGCAGCCATTTTGTCGTTGTTGTTGTTGCTGTTGTTGTTGATGATGACGACGACGACGATGAATTTCAGTGACTGCAATTTTCTAATATTTTTGTTATACTAATTCATTCCCCTAATATGTCAAATTAAGTTTTTGTATGGGTATGGCCACTTTTTCCGCCTTCGTGCACTGCCAAATACATATTCCCTATTTCACAGAATGGCCAGTTCAAGAGACAGGGAAAAATTGCAAAAATAAAATAAATCTATTATATGTAGTATGCACTACTTACCGTATTTTCAAGAACATTGGTGTTCTAAATAGAGATTATGAACAAATTGGACGCGTACGTTAGGCGTCACGTGTTTGGCAAAATTTGCAGTGTAGACTCTAGATTTAAGATACACAAACCCAATACAACGAGATAATTACAATCCACAAAATTAATGCACCAGTTGTAGAAAACGTTAACACCCGTCGATACCGTATTCTAAATATTAATACTTTACTTTGCTTTGAAATTTCTATGATCAAAACAATATATAAAGTTTCTCAGATTTGAATTCAGCTTAGCCAAAGCTCTCCGGTAAATGCAACAAATTACTTTAGTCTGATAATGGACTACGTCTTTGGAAAGGTTAACCATAATGCTCACAGCTTTACTGCACATTTGATGTAAGTTGGAAGATTTGGGTATATCAATACAACTGATAAAAGGAATATCGATGTCGTGTATTCAATTTGGCCGTAGGATTATTTGGACAATAACCTCAAAATAAACTGACGTGTTGTTGTTGGGGTTGTTTTTGCATATCTGTACTTCCAGCACAGTTAGAAAATTTAACGGCTGAAAGCTACGACAAGTACAAACAATTCAACAAATAAATGAAGAAAATAAACAAATGTTGCTCTCGGTTTTGTTTCAGGAAAGTCAGTGTATGTATGTACACCAGATTAATATGGAGAAAAACACTAAAATCGACAGCTGATCCTTTTGAAGACCTGGTAAATTATTGACAATTATAAATGAGTCTTAGTTCCTTCAATTGCCGAGACCTAGCTGATTTGTTTCCTAAGTTTAAGCAGAATGATTGAACAACTCTCCATTTCTTGTTTAATCTACCGAAATGTAGTCTTACTGTCGATAATATTCAATTGCTTCCTAGAAGAAATGGCAATCAAAAACACAATGTGTCTGATTTCCTATGAATTTAAGTACACGGTTGGTCATATACCGTAGTTGGAATTAAAATATTCTTACCACTTTTTATGTAAAGATCAATTATTTATTATGAAAACATCTGGAAACTTATGTTGCTTTTGGTCAGATTTGATAGGTAATCTTGTTGGGTGTGAAATGGAACTCCGAACGTGATCAAGTTTCTCATAAACTGGTAAGGGGGCAACAACAAAAATGGGTCCAAAACGTGATTTTAGGTCAAATTTGATTTGACCCCGCCTTATTCAAGGTCACTTCTCTACTAATTATATAATATAATAAGGGTAAAGATTTTAAAATCTATGACTTTGCATGCCTGTACACTTTCGAAAATATTCATTCTATATATATGTTATGAACGATTTTGCTTAAGTTGAAGAATCTTTTCTTTTGTTATGTCCAAGACGTCTTGCTATCGGATTAGCCGTGAAACCTCGTACCAGTATACCCAAACCATAGCCAAAAGCATGACAGGTTGCAGTTTTAATCGGTTCATGTAATTGAATATTCTTCTGGTGGTCAATTTTAGCAAGTTTTTTCCCTGCTGGTCATTACTAAACGTGACTGACATCGGTGGAAATGTCATCGGGTCAAATAAAACACTTTAAGCGTTTAGTGCTGGCGGCACACGTTGGTCTTAATCCGTTGTTCCTTGTTTGTCGGCGATATCTTTCAGCTACTTTAATCCTGTTAGTTTTGTACAAGCCCGTAAGGAATGGTCATTCAAAATTATCAAAATTAAATCTGTAGGTGTAACAGTTGTGATGAACTACAAAAAATCACAATAACTGTTTTGAGCACCATTTTCAGAAATAAATTTTTGGAAATGTCTATTAAAAATTTCTCTTAGCTCTATTAAAATAATGATTGCTTCTTATTACCGCGATCCCAATTTATGTACTCTTAACGGTATTCATGCTGGATGATGTTCGAATATTAGACGAACAGATTATATTTCCTTGCACATTATGTGACGCGTCACAGCAAAATGTACCTTACGTCGGTACTCCTCTCCCTGCTAATGTAATGGCCCAGTCACATGACTGGAAGTTCGGTTAGGCAAAAACGTATGATAATGGTTGAATAAAATCCAAAAGAGCTAGATAAACTGACTTTTGTTCCCGATTACCTATAAGTTAGCCAAGTCGGCCTGACTAAACTTAAGCTAGTCAAACTCTCAATCATCAAATTAATCAAGCGCTCAATCTTGTAAACTGGTCAAGTAACGTTTCACACGTTAGTCAAGCCTGGCTTGACTAGTATAAAAATTTTACCTTACTATAAATGTGCTTGACTTGTTTTATTTAAAGTAAGTCTAGCAGTTTTAGTATGATAATTCTTCATAGTTAGCAGAACACCCATCATATTGCTACCACTTAAAATGTCTGTATTTCTAAAATAACGATTCTTTAACCAAACCAAATTCATTATTTATTTCCTTCTACATGTTTTTGTTGTCTGCACTTTAAACGACGAGGATTAATCCCGAGACACAAAATCGACTACTTATACTTCAATTTACGCAAACAAAACACGTGAAATTAATGGGGTTCTTCGAAATTGTCTCACTGTCCAACTGAAGAACAAAACAAACAGACGTCTGTCCATCTGTAAGTATTTTACGAAACTATCAAACTGTTAAAACGCGCCGAGTGCAACAAAAACAACTCTTGTTGCTGTGCAAAAATACTTATCAATTGTTGAGTATAGCTCAACAAAAAAATGTTTCATGAATTATTATTCATGAAGTGTAGCGTGATTTAAAGGGGAAACACGGTGTACACATTATGTGATGGCTCAACCCGAAAGGGGGGACTTTGCAGATGGTATCAATTTTGATAGTATCATTTTATATGTTGCAGCATTTTCTAAGCTTTAAAATGGCGATCAAATTTTACAACGGAAATTCTTATTATTTTCTTTATTTTTTGCTGCCTATTTTCACCCGTTTCTTGAAAAGTGTTCTGTCGCAAAGTCACCCTTTTCGGGGTGAGTCATCATATATTAAAACAAAACTGACGAGACAGATCTATGCATCCATGAAAATCGTTTTTGCCATATTTTCTTTGTCTTGTATCATTTTTATTTGGTCATATCAGGGCTCTGACACCGGCATTTCGCTGGCACTCAATAACGGCAGTCGTTCATTACTAAAATAGGAAGAAGCCGCGGCGAACCAAGATGGCGACTGACGCAATCATGGGGAAGAAAAATGTGCTGGACGCCACTTGCTGAGAAGTTTTTCGGTGAGTGACGTAAATCCTGAACGCAGTCACGGCGCAGCATAGAGCGCAGCCTTTGACATTTCATTCATGATTGTTTATTTACTACGATGAATTAAAATTGTAGCACCAACGCAGACGCGCAACGCGGTAAGTGCTTCAAAATCCAAGATGGCGGCGCGCATATACTGTGTCACTTTATAAATATGTCTGTCATTTCCCAATCTTATATATTCCCTGGTCATATATTGTCTATTTAAAGCAATATTAGGGGCCACTTCAAAACTCAACCGACAGTTGACTGCCGGTTCTGGGCGGTTTTGGCCGGTTGAACCGGAATAAACAATAGGCAACCGGTCAGAACCGGCAAACAACCCGAGTTATGAAGCGTTATAAAAGTCTGCATGCATAGGCTATTTTTGTGTCGTGGCAAGCAGGCCCTGGATGTAGTATCTAATTATAAGAGACAAACCAAGATCTACACGGGAGTGCAAATCCAGATGAATGTGCATCTTCGTATACACGGGCGTCTGATCTGGATCTAATGATCTGGAAGCGGTCCACAGAGATGCAGATCTTTGATCTGGATCGTTGAGATGCGCATGCAATTGAGTCTGTGCTCCGTGTAGATTGTCGTAATATATGTGATGAAAATAATCCTATGTGAATTCTGGTAAAGCTTACCTGAAAGATTAGGAAAGCGTCCAAAAACAGTTGGATTTTCAAAATATAAACTTTACACAAGAATAAAAACAACTCGATACTATAAAACCATTTCACAAAGACACAAAATCAAACATTGACAATATGATAAAATAGAAAAAAGAAACTTACGAAAACAACAATACTTGTTAACTCACAGCCGCATTTGTTATCACAATTTCATTGGTTCTAGCTCATTTTAGATTATTACGGTATGAAATAATTGTATATTTATTTACAAAGCTCGTCTCAGATGGAAATTTCATGACGAGATTATTAAACCTGTAAGGTGATTTAGCTAGTTGGCCACTCATCATGTTAAATACGGTATTCGTTTCAAGCATATACCGAAAACTTCACTTCTGCTTGAATGACCTTAAATCTTTTAAAATCAGACACGACCTACTTTGCGGCAGAAATCCATTAATTATAATCATAGATTTATAAGTTACGGAGCTTACAGGTAAACTTAATGAGTATCTAAGCTGATCAAAGTGCTCATAAGATCCAGCAGCTCTGACCTTATTTATACAAGCACGCTCATGCAATAAAGCAGCTGTTTATAGTGTTTTCATTCTGGTCTCACCGTAATCGTAAAGATTATGTTTTCAAGAAGGTAACGGTTTAAGTACAAATCAGCTCATTGGCAGGAAATCACCAAAACCAAAAGATTATCATTTGAAAGATCTAGAAATTATTGAAACTTATCAAAGTGTTTTCGTTGCTACAATTGCCAAGACCTGACCGAATTTATCCTTAAGTTTAAACAGAATGATTGAACATCTCTTGTTCATCGCGTAGTGTACCGAAATGCAGCCTTATTGTAGATGACATTCAAAGGATCCCGTTCAGGAAACGGCAATCCAAAACCCCTTTTCAGGTTTCCTCTAAAATTAAAGGGACTGGCCTAGATTCTTCCCACTGATTTTTTACCTACATATTTTTTCACTTGAATCGATAGAACATGTTTGTAGTAATATAACCCAGGGGTGTCGGAACCGTGTAGGCCATGTGGGCTTTGGCCGCACCACTTTTCAGCCAGAAAAAATAAAA
>JXSR01S051624.1:25499-37539 GCA_000969725.1 Ophiothrix spiculata
AATCTTTAAGCATTGAATTTTCGTTACGCTTGTTTCCTCAAGCTATTTTGTCAATTAATACAACTATGTTAGATACGCAATAACCCTGAGCATGGTTAGCAATAAATAGGTCAATGATTTTTAAATGCTGACAGCGCAAGATAAGAAGATGGCTTTGTACACTATTGCATGACTATTACTAAGACTGGACTAAGATTGATCTTTAAAATAGTCAATAGCTTTTGGATTTTCACAGAATATCAACGACTAATTATCTCCCCCCTTCCATTGGACTTCTAAAGAATCTAATTGTGACGCGTAATTGAAAAGGGTTTCTTAAGTCGGAGCTACAAGTGCCTGTCTTAATAAATAATCAATAATCAATGTTTTAAGAGAGGGCATTCAATATATTAAAGCACCTCTTGTCTTTGTTTAATTGTGTTTTTTTCAACCAGGAACCCAAATGATGGATTTAATTTATTACCATTTCTTCAAATATTGATTATTATTTGGTTCTTTGCAGTTTGTTAATCAAGTTGTTTAAAGGAACCTATTGCGGTCTGGTTTGAAATGGGCTAAGAGACGAATTTTAAACCTATTTTTAAATTTGTTTTATCTTGGGTTATTCTCACGTTTCACTGTCCTTGGACATGATACTAGCGACTTATCATTCTAAACAATTCCTCCTCTGTACCTTAGATAAATAAACATTACGAATAAAAATACTACAATATCATAAGTCATTACCTTCTGAACACTTCTACTAAATTGTCAATTAAAGGCAGTCTCACACTGCGACGAATTATCGCCAGCAGAAAAGGACGAACTTGAAATCACAAAATTATGGACGTAAAGTGACGTCAAAAGAGATATAATCAAGATTTGCTGACGGATGACAGCGACCTTTAACGACACCACGGCGACTAGTGGCGAAGGCTGCGGAAAGGAGCGATGAATTGCGAGCTCAATCAGACTTTGGTTCGGTGTTGGGTGACCACAAGACGCTTAAAGGTTCGTTTACACTGTGACGACTTGGGGGTAACGACAAGCAATGTGAACCTGCGAATTGCACTTTAGAATTTTACGCCCCGGTCATCGTTAGTTAAAGTCATTTAACGCTCACACACGCCGCTAGCAACGCACACTATTGTTACTATCAGTCGTTTTCAGTTACAACTTTTTAGTTGTAAATACGTTACCCTCCGTCGAAACAAGTTGTCACAGTGTACGACTTGGGGGTTACGACAAGCAACGTAGACCTGCGTATTGCAGTTTTGAATTTTACACCCGTCATCGTTAGTTTAAGTCAGTTAACGATATGCCCCAAGGCAAATATTTTTGAATATCATTCAAAACCTTGTAACTTTTTATGTTAATCTATCAATATTTCACCAATTATATGATTGCTAGGCTCCTTTGTTTCATACTCTGATTATTATCAATTAGTGTTTTAATGTCAAATTTATCACCTTTATCAAGGACAAACAAATTAAAAAATCATACATCTTAAATCAGTTTGTAATGTAAAGCTTGTATTTTTGATATAACACATGACAGAGGTTTCTATTTTTGTGTAAATCATACGATACGTACTCATTTTGTGCGAGGACCTGTATAGCTTATGAAGTCTATACCAGTAATATCTAATAGACCAAGTGGATGTGGAAGTGCAATTCAAATGTAACAAATTCTAAAAAGGACAAGGATTTTGGATTAAGGCTGTTAACTCGGCCAGGTCAAAGCTTTTATCAGTAAAGAAAATAATGTTTATTTAGAGGTTAAAAGAATCCTCCAGGGTTGCATTATCCACCTTGTGACTGCCTCAATCTGTTTCCGACTATCTGTGGAAAAAATAATAATCGGATAAAGGTGTTCCGCATCTCAAATACTTCCACGTTTATTTTTTGAGCTATGTGTACCGGACTGATTTTACCTCGTTTTGATTATCTTTACAAAATAATTTAAATGTTTTTCAACGTATCTGTTGAAATTTAGATCATAACACTCGATTCGTAAGCTCCTTTTGAACCCTTGTACAACCAAACCCTTTTTCATCAAAATGACCGCAAAGGATGTAAAAGAGATTACCCAAAACCCTGGGGTCGGTTGCTTTTTCCATTTTTATGCTGCGGGGAAAAAAAACTAGGGGATTGCTATCACCCTCCCCCCCAGTTAGACGAGGGTTAATTGTATTGTGAAGTCTTCTCTCGCACTTTGGTTGTAGAATCTCACATTGTCTTCTAATTATATATTATGAAAATTCAGTATAAGTAATGGTTATAATTTATTGATTTTTTTACAAAAGTATGATATAGCATCTTATACTTAAAAATACGGTTGTTCATATACTCAAGTTGTACACTCGAAACATTTGAAGAAATTATGCATCCACGACAAAAAAAACCACTATCTATTCATTTACTTAAATTGAAATGTAAGCAGAAGATATAAAAAAGCCTCTTCTTCTCTTATAAAAAAACCGCAGAAACAATGTCTCGTTCAGTAACTGATTTGAAAATAGACTGCACGAATCAACAAAGCCTAGAGATTTGTTTTCTACTTTTTTTCTGTTCATTTTAAAACCAACTATCCTAAATGATATTGCCGCAAGAGTACATTCAACAAATATCGTAAGATATCAACAAACTCAATTTATAAGCATGCCTTAAGAACAATACACAAATGAATAAAGTACTTTGTGCATGCAAAGGATCCTAAATTACGTCAAGTCTAAACAATGCAAGAGTTAATAGCTTCTGTCTGATTTTTTAGTCAAAAATATATGTACATAAAATGAGATTCTTTAAGGCAACTAAATGCTTTAATTTTTTTAATTTTGCTGTACTTTACGTGTGCGAATGTCTTAATAAAGTATAGGTAGCATAAAGGCTGTGGATACTGAAAGTATAATTACTCTTGCACTTTTTTTGTTCAATATACGAGTATATAGTTAAAATACGGTATAATTTGTGTGATCAAATTGTTACCTATGCCTCACGATTATGTGATACTGATGATTAGACTCGAAACATCCCAGGACAAAACAGCCAGAACCTAGATTCTATGCAAATGAGCTTTTAATAAGCAATTAAATTTTTTTATCTGGCGATCAATATTTAAAAACTTGGTCGCGATATTTTTTTCTTGACTTGACCTGTCGGATAGTTCGGACTTCGTAACCCCTATAGTCACAAGGGGCTTAATGCAAATAAAAAATGGAGATATGGATGAAAATATTTAGAGTTTTATCCAATAAAACATGCCTTTGTTTTACTGTTAGGAATAAAAAAATCTTCATTTTATTTAATACATTTTAAATATAATTGCCATCTTTTCAGCTTTGTCACATCTACTTACGCGCAGCTTGTTTTAACAACTTTTATGTGAATTGACTAATATAGACTGCAAGTTTAGTTTATCAGACCTCACATTCATGAAATTTGAAAAATATATCTTTCCTGTAAGACTTTTAAAATCAGTTAATAAAACGAGGGAAATTTCAGTACAATTAGACGTATGAAAAGGGCAAGATATCGGTCATTACATTATTCCATCGTACATCGTAAACAACAAATCACACCTTTCGGAGGTCTGGGGCTATATATAGGCAAATCTGACGTCATTTACCATACCATGCACGTGTAGCAGCTCATGAGCTTGACTGTGCATCCACTATGCATATTATTTACGGGCTATAGGGAAATGATTTTATCATGATTATCTAAAAAATTCTTTTGTAAAAGTAGTTTATTGAAGGTATATCAATCTAATACGATGGAAAAATTAATACTTTGTTTTCAAATGAAAAAAGAAAAGAAAAAAAAAGGCGCCGACGGGATTCGAAACTGGGACCTCTTGCACTCAAAGCGAGTAGCGTAGCCACTAGGCTATACAGATAACGCTGATTTGGAGAGGGTGTTTTAACTCTATATATACGTGATAATAGACAAGTACCGCTTAATTGATCACTTCCGGGGTTATATGATGTTTTGCGTAGAAATTTGATGTTTTATTTGACCTCATTGGACCAAGCGTTACATTCTCTTACGCGAGGCGTGTTTTACCAAAAATTACATTATTTTTTTAGTAAATCTGTTAAAGAAGTGTTGTCGCTCTCTTTTGACCAAGTGGCTAAAATACATTAAGTCCAGAACCGTAGATTTAAGATAAAATGCAAAGACCTAATTTGACCTCACTCAAGGAAAATAAACACTTGCAAAATCACACAAAAAGACACTTATAATTTCCAAAATTTTCATTTTGTTTAATTTCAAAATGTTTTCATAACATTTATGCTTCTAAGTGAAAGTTTGGTGTGAGATTCTATGCTACTTTGGCGGGTTTACATGCTCTTTAAACTAGGGCATCCGAACTAAAGACACAGGCCTTTCCTGTAATATTTTCATGAATTAAAAAAAAAATAAGCGATATTTCAGCGAGCTGAATTCTGGCTGGACAAAATCACTATCGTATACTACAGACAGATTGTGCTCTTGTGTTCTGATAATATCTATATAGTGCCCGTGGCTTCGTACCGATATTGTATAATCCTGTATTATACATGTAGATGCAATACTGTTGGACGCCCAAAGCTTGTTGCTTACAAATTGTGAAAGATACAACATACATTCCTTTAGATGGATTGTAACAAAATCATGAAACTCCCATGGTAGTCACATTTTCAAGCAAATTATTTTGGTTCTACTGTAATGACATTACTTTTTTTACTAAAACAACATTCACTTGTTGTACTGTAACCAATTTAAGATTCATGTTTGCCTGTAGTACACTTGTGTAGGTCAGCGGAAAATGTCTAAGGTTGAAATTGTTTTAAGCATTTTTATCCATGATGCTTTTCAATTGTAAATATTATAAAAAGAGCTGGTGCGCTGTAATGTTACCCATGAATAATTTATAAACATAAAATAATGCAATGAGGTGTACTGCTTGGAAAGTTAAATACCTAAGCTTTCTTATTATACATGTACGATGAATTGTTTAAATGTCTATAGATACAGTACTAAAAATAATGTACAGTCATGTGCAAATATGAGAGGTTCAATGGAAACAGTTTTCTATGCCCGGTGATGTGATATCTAAATGCGTGAATTGCCAGCTAAATAATAAAGAAAGAAAGCTTGATTCCCGATCTGTAATATTCCCTGTTCCATGGCCGCGTTATCCATGAACACCGACAAAAACCGACATAGAGGTCACTAAATATCACGAATCACCGAGTAACTGAGCTGCGCAGTTTTACATCATACATCCTTGATCAGTACGGATTTAAACAGGCGGGCAATGACAAAGGTATAGCTGTGGCAACGTGGGTATCTCTAGCCCTGATATCAAATTGCCATCAAATACTCATATTTTATGCGACCTCCTTTCGGTTACATTAGTTAACTGTTTTCCAAGTCTTCAAAATATGTTTTTTACATAGATTAAAACAAGTATATAGTTTCCAGCCTCCAACTAGCACTAGACCGAATGACGTATATGTCACGTGATAGGATTACCAGATTCTAGCATAAAATAATTTTACATTACCTATTTCAAAATATTTTTCACACTGATCAGTCTCAAATCCCATGTAATGGACATCATTTAAATAAATTATTGACATGCTTCTTATGATAATAACGGTATAAATAAATCTAGGTCTTCAATAAACATCCAGATTGACATTTTGCAGGTAAATTGTAATCGTCAGGAAACCACATTGTTTGATGATCTCATTTTTTTCTTCTTTTCACTTATATTTTGATACTCCTATGAAACTTGATTTCCTAACTTCAAAAACAGGTCAGGTTAAAAAGGCCCAATGAACCTACAAGTCTCATGTACATAGAAAGAGATTGGTTGTTTAAAGATCTGTTCAAAGATGTATACACCCTGTGTGAGAAAAAATATTAATTGTAGGAATCTTGTCAAGGAATACTTGTTTCCACGTATTTTGTGGCTAATGCTATATTGAAAATTATATGGTCGTATGAATTTTTTAAAAATTCAAATTTATCATTTTTATATTAGATTTCCATTTTTTTTCCAGATATTAATGCTGATACATTAATATTAATATTAATGCTGTGTAAATGAACAGATGAAGGATTGCTAAAAACGTATTATTAAAATAGATAGAGAACTTGTCCATTCAATCCATAAGCGTTTTAAAAAAAATGAAGCTACGTAGGTGTTATCTGTTACAGAATTCGAAGAAATCAGTTGAATGTTATCATAACAGATGGGTTTTGATTTAATAAGTAGTCAATTTGTCTCTTATAAGACATGCCAAGAACTTTTTCAAGTTATGATTTTCTTATGTAACAAAAGATAGCAAGAAAGAAAGATACTTTACGAAAATAACTAATAGGTATTTACGTATTTTGGTGTAATTTTGATAAAAAAGTATTGTAGCAAAAATCACGGTCAATATTTGGTTGTTTTTATCAGAGGTGGACTCTTATACAATAAGGTTTTGATGTTTTTCTAACATAGAGAGTTTACGATTTCCACGTACATGTAACATGAGGGTGACATCATGAAACATACATAGGCAATTTATGGTATTGCTGCCCTCAATTCATATTATTCACCCCGCCTTGTAAGGGGAAACTTAAAAACATGCGTATGCATGACCTGTTACGTGAACGTTAAATTTATATCCTTGTACCTATGTTCAATTCCCAACTTGAGATATATTCTAACATTCCTACCAATATTGCATGAAAATGCAAGCATATTCCCGAAATGTGGTTTATGATATGATCCCTTTTGTACAATGTATAAGTGACCGTACAACACGAACGAGGGTGGCAAACTTCAATTTGCACAAAAGGTAAAAAGGTAAAAAAGAATGCAATAATTTTGATGTTTAGAGATTCACAACTTTTCATCTAAAGTCTCATTTCAACAAATATTGAAAATTTGAAATAAATCCACATTTTCTGATCTAACAAAAATACATATATTTTTAATGGTCTAAAGTTTCTGTTGCCTATTAGGTATCGAATAATACTTAAACGTTAAGGCAAATGTCTTACAACAATTTTTGTTCAACAAAATGGCTGTTTTGGTGCTTTTATTTGTTACGTTAGAAACTACAGGTCGTGTTCTTACGTAATAGCATAATGGCTTCATGTTTTTTACTTAAGCGCTACACTCATATTGTGAAAGAGTGAAAAACCACTCTAAAAGAGTGAAATTTCACTCTTAGAAAGAGCCATATGAGTGACCAATCTTTTAGAGTAAAGTTCACTCTCAAGAAAGAGTATTAGTAATTCACTCTAGGAAAGAGTGAAATGTTTATTATTATGAATAGTTCACTCTAAATGATCTGGGAGGGATAAGAATAAATCTTCAAAAGAATGAACGTTCACTCAATGATCTAGTCGTTTTATTGTGCAAATATTTATCGGTGAGTAGATGCTAGACAATAAACTCTTCGGTGTAAGCTTACTTAATACATTTGCCAATGTATTAAGTAAGCTTACACCGACAAGTTCCATCGATCCAGTTTTTGCATGATTAGCGTCACTGTTGGGTATTTATTGTCTGGTATCTACTCACTGATAAATAGTTGCACAAATTCCTCTAAAATTCCTTTGTCTGTCACTCCTACACAGTCTTCAACTCAACCACCGTCATGTTGAACAGTGAGCGCTGACGATTTTTCGTAGTTACAACAGTATCCGCGTTCCTTTATTGGTTAGAACTTCACTCCGTAAAAGAGCGGTGTTTTCGAGCCACTCTCCTGCGAGTGACCGTCACTCTGGTACAAGAGTGAATAACCGCTAAAACGCACTCGATTAGAGTTAAAACAAATTCACTCAAAATTTCGAGTGATTTTTCACTCTTTCGCATTTAGAGTGTATGCTTGTCTTTTATATGCTATATCATTCAAAACATCTTTTTGCATAATATTTTGCATAATATTTTAGACAAATATATTATGACTTGCATTTTAGCCGTATTGCATGTCTGATTCCAAGCACTTCTTTTTTCATATTAAACGAACCAAACAACTACAACAAAAAGCGTACAATAGAATAAATACATAATATTTGTACCAAAATAGCTTTCACTTTAAAATGACAAAATGCATTTGAGATTTACTCTCGCACCTAGGTGACAATAATATGATACAATTACATTTATAAATAATTGTTAGTGTTTTTACCGTTGGAGCAATTTTCATCATGGGTTGATAAATTGAATACAAAATATAGAACGATAAATGTTTTACTAAGTCTATCATCAATTTTGTATTTAAATATCAAATTTCAGGTCGATGTTTATATCATAAAATCTCAATGCAAAACTGCAACCAAGAACGAATACGGTGTTTATCTAAATATTTATTCACACAGAAAAACTGAGCGGAATTAAATATTTAGTCAAATAATCATTACAGAGACAGTAATTGCAATTTTATTCAGATTATTTGACACAATCGAAATATTACACAATAAGCACTTAAGTAAGATTAAAATTTAAGGCCAAGTGCATTTGCTATAACGCTCCGCGGGGTACTCCACTTTGGTCTGAACGGGGGGAGGGGGGTGCCGCTCGGACCGTGGAACCCTAACCAATGTTCAATGTTTTGCTAAAAAAATATGCTGATTTTTTAAAATTATCATCTTTTTGGGACCATTTTAGCGGTTTTTCTGGAAAATGTGACCCATGTCATTTGGAATGGATATTTGGTGCTAAAAATGGGACCCATGTTTAGGGATTTTTTTGTGAAAAACTAACCCAATCCAGCGGCACACCCCGTATACCTTATACATGTGAGTACCCCCCCCCCCCCTCGGGATAACGCTTTGCTTTTGATATTTAAGTAAATCCATTAAATACAGGAGACATAACATTATGGCAAAACATTGCACATTTCGAACTCTACAGTCTTCATGCTTATTGAATATGTGCCTCCACATCAGCCAATATTCTGTTCATATAAACATCTAACAGAAAGGAATGTCTCTATATGTGGAGGTATGTTTCAATGGGTGTTTGATATGTGTCATTCTTGTTGTTTTATGTTTCAAGTATTTATATAATGTTTTGAGGCAATGATTTATACTCTCTACAGCAATCTAAATACAAGTTCGTCTACGATGCTTGTAAATGATATGCTTTCTTTATTTCTTTTGAGAAAATGGCATGCAATAGTTATGTCGTAATTCTGAAAATCAAACACATCAAACTTTTTATTGAGGATTTAAATCATTACAACAAGGCTTATGTAAATAAAACATTTATTGTATCTATGACATTTCTTGGAATTCCATCTATGTCAAATGAAGACTTATACATACTAGCTTAAACGTGGGACGGTATAGATCAATCATCAATTATGAAATAAAATTTATCATATAAATAGCAACTCTGTTGCGAAGTGATTTGGTACAAATTTACAAGACATTTAGACCAAATCAACTACTTTTAGAAGATTACCAATCACAATGTAGTCTGTAGTCAAATATTTACATTGGTACGTAAAGAATCTGTTGAAAAGCTTTAGTCGTTATTGTTCATTTGAGATTTTCAACTATTATTATAAACTTCTACATCAAACCAACGATATCACTTAAGAATTTCAATATATTGTACAAAATTGAGTAATGCTTTCACTAAACCGTCTTCAAATTTTCTTCAACAAATAACATTTGGCTAACATTCTTCCATTTGATACTATTATAAGCAATGTTAAAATAGCACGGATCAAATTTATGTTTGTAAAATATTGATTTTGTTTCATTCAGATCCAATTTTGCTGAGTGTTTAACAATATAGCTGGAATAAGAAAGTGCCCAAAACGGAAATTAAACGAAATCGTTTTGGCCAAAACTTATTAATTAATCCTTTATGTTAATAAATTTAGCTGAAAAAACGTTTGATGATTTTTGAAATGTTTATATTAAACTATAATTTGGGCAGTAGATCGGTAGCAAAGTTCATTTGCCCTTCTTGTTCATTTGTTGTTATGGATAACAATGGACTTTTTTGCCATGAGCATGATATATACTATATACGTATTACAAAAAGGTTTCATATTGTTTCAACTTTCAACTTTGAAAACTACTCACTTGTAGATCTGCAATCTGCAACCTCAAAAATATTGCAATTCCAACCTGATCTTCAGATATTATCTGTTTCCAGTTTGACAGACGAATGCTTATTTTGTTTACTACAAAAAGGTGGGTTGACAGCTTATTAGGAGCAAAGTCCTTTATGTCCTTTTGATGCCATATATGCATTCAGTCATCAGATTAGTTGACAGATTGTGTCAAAGTGAAGTGGTCTTTACACAGAACAGAGCTTATTACACATCGTGCGCCTCAAGAATCTTGAATGTTAGATGTATTAAGGTGAATTCATACTTTTTTGAGCTATCAAATATTTGGTGCAACAAGTCTTTGTTATTACATTAATTCCAATGCATTTTCTAATCAATAACGGATAATTGGTGTTGAAAATCACCAAGCAAAGAAAATTTGATAGAGTATTGATTTTTCATCACCAAGCATCCGTTACGAATAGAAAATACATTGTAACTATATATCAGATTATAAGATGACAAAGACTTGATGCACCAAATGTTTGGTAGCCCGTAAGAAGTATGTTTTAACCTTTACTGTTAAAATTTAACGTTTGAATTATTGAACCCTCTCAATTAGCAGATATGTGGTTGTCCATCTCAAAGGAGCCGTAAATGGGGCAAACTTCATTTTGCGCTTGAGATGAAAATACATGTCAAGGTCGTAATTTGCCGACATTGATTTTTGACAGATTCACAATCCTTGTGCTTAGTTTAAACTACCGGCAAAGTTTCAGTTGAAGAAAATGATCGGAAACATGAGATATATCTGTGAGGTGTCATTTTAATCCTTATAACATGGTCTTTACAAATAATTTAAAAAGTGACAATGGCAAGAGGCTGCATTTACGGCTATTTTGGGATGGACAGGCACAGTCAATGAAGGTTCAGTAGAGTGAAATAAATGTTATGCTTGATCAATTGATAATTGAATACGCCAGAATAAGAACAATAACGCCAACTCCAATAGCTCCCTTCTGATAAGTTCTGTAAAATGCTTTAACATCACTAAAAAACATTTCCATGTCTTAATCCCAATCAAAGTGTCACATTTGACCTTGTAGTTGACTTTTTTAGACATTGTTAGATAATTTTTCTAGCATATGTCTGCAGAGAGAGCTCATGGAGTTGGGGTTTTCTTGTAATGGCTGTTTAAATATAGCAACTATGTACAATTATCTAACAATATCTAAAAAAGTCAACTACAGGGTGAAATGGGGCACTATGATTAGGATATTGACATTGAAATGCTATTTTAGTGATGTGAAAGCATTTTCAAAGATTTGTATGCATTTACATTCATAAGTAATAATTAACAAAATGGAGCTATTGGAGTTGGGATGTTCTTATTCTGGCATATTCAATTGTAGTGGATACACTTTATATTCCATTCCACTAATTGAAATACGCCTGTAAGTCCTGTGAAGGGGCTTTAGAAGAAATTGAACAAAAAATGTGTTTTTTAGGTCAATGTTTAAAAGACGACACCTGGGGTTATGGTCATCCAATATTAAAGCTAAATGAAAATGTGGCATCTCTATAATGCAAGATAGTTCACTGCAACTTAAACGAAGTGGTAGGAGAAGTGGTATGCTTCAATATGAAAAGTACCAAACAGTGACGTGAATGACCCTTCCCAACTGTTTTTCAGCAGAACAATGAGTAAAAGCTTCTTTCAAGGGTATAAATAATTTCTAGTATGAAGTTTGAATTTTTTTATTTTTTCAGAATAAAGTTTTTAAGATGCCATTTACCCAAAGACCCCATTTGTTGTTTTGCCCTTTGTCACTGAAAGACTCCCTTTTTGACCCAATTTGTCACCGAAAGACCCTGCTCGAAGGCACTTGCACGTCACTTTCATATGTGTGTGCCCCAGCATTCTGAATCTAAAGAAAATATCTTCTTTAAATAGGAATTTTCTGAAAACAGACTAATGATTCATACAAAATTAATGTTTCCTTT
>JXSR01S051624.1:56510-83749 GCA_000969725.1 Ophiothrix spiculata
TTATTTTACTTTCAATTTAGTCTATTCTTCAAATCAAATTGATTATTTCAGGAATTAAATGACCCCACTCAAGTAACTATTGATTAAATCAATAAGTCTCTAATTGCACCTATTATGATTTGCCTAATCCCGGAGTCTAATCTTCACAGTTCTGGTATCAAACAATGAAATGATATTCGCACATTTATAAGTGTGTTTAGATCTATGACATGAATATGACTAGTACGCAAATGTCTCTCTGAAATTTCAACTTCTCCGGTAGCTTGATTGGTAAAGGCGTCGACTTAACATCAATACTCACAATATTCTCTTTACTGTTGGTTCGAGCCCCACCAGAACCCTAGTGTCATTTTAGAAAATAAAATAAAATTGAAAAATAACATCAAATTAAATTAAATTGGAATATTAATAGCGACACACGGACCTCAACAAATGGACAAGGTATCGGGTATACACAAGATGGCGGCGCGGCGGCCTACGAAAAACCAGCATTTCGCCCCTCCAGGTATATAGCTCAGTGATAGGCACACACCACTGACTCCAGGTCAGGTTTACGGGGAAGGTCACCAGTTCAAATCGTTTTTTGTGCTAATGTATAAAGCATGAAAGTCCACTGTATCGTGTGTTGTTAAATTAGTAATTTTGTGTCACGTTTGGAATGAAAAAATTATATATTGTTACAATGAACTTATTTTATTACTGTTGCACTATTTCTACTTGTTTTGATGTGCTCAACTGATGAGCCTATTTGCACCTTTGTGACATTAAACATAAA
Organism: Ophiothrix spiculata; assembly: GCA_000969725.1. NCBI lineage: Eukaryota > Metazoa > Echinodermata > Ophiuroidea > Amphilepidida > Ophiotrichidae > Ophiothrix > Ophiothrix spiculata. Next base: position 57,286 of record JXSR01S051624.1, read on the forward strand.
AACCGGTTAAATATTGATTAAAATGTACAATAATTAGGATATGGTGGAAATGTCTACTTTAATGATCAATGTAAACAGATGTAGCAGGTGATATAACATATTGCGTAACTCCTTCGATATTACAGAAGAAACCAGTGTACGACTATTTTGATTTTAACAAATTTACTTTTATCAAATAAGTTCGGATTAAAACATAGGAAATGGTTTATTATGGATGCATTAAACACAAAGCTTGTTTTTTTTTAATCCCGACATTCCTGTTTTCTTACTGATGACAAGACAGTACACAAGGCTTAGCAGTGGGACAAAATTCAGATATAAATGAATCACTAGCAGATCAATATCTCTTTCCGCTACACGTAATTCGCATAAAGAATACAAGTATGCGTATTGAATACTTTACTTTCAATTAGACAGCATGGGTATGCCAGACTGACCATCGGAAGGCCTGTGTTGAGGCAGAGAGATGAAGAATTTTACATCTCTCTGGTTGAGGCTATGAATACCTGAACGGCAAAGTTGTAAAAAAAATCAGTAACCCGATTATGTCGGTGTCTTTACTCTTAAATCAATCTATTGAACGTTTAAAATGAAAAGAAGTGAAAAAAAAAAAAAGGTTGCCCGGAGACTCGATCTAGGCCGCAGAAAATGATATGATGCTGGATATGACATTGGTCTGATACATTTGTCATGCACAGCGCATTAGACCGCTCGGCCACACTTCTCGCTGTGATCACATGGGAATTTTACGTTACTTATAGATCAATCTTGTCGGTCTGTTTAATTCTGGTAGTTACGCCTGCGCGATGCATGAGGGCTTTGGATCGGTATTATGCATAGTAATTACCTTCCGCGCTATGCAGTATGTTATACGAAACTGGCGAAAGAAATTGTTAATGAGGACTTCATTCTATGTTGCTATTGTTGAACATGTACAATGCAATTGAAGAGTTTTTTTTCCAAAACTCACTTAGTCCACTTTTGGTCGAAATTAAACCAAGCACACAGGAATAATGTTCATCATGAGCACTAACATACCAACTTTGCAAATTCTCAAAAAAACAATCAGTCGCCATTCCTCAAGTACGAGAATGTACCAATTTTTTTCAAAACTCACTTTGTCCCCTGCATGAATTTTTCCAAAACTCACTATTTCCAATCAATAATAGGGTGAGCAGATCATGTTTGTTACAGACTTATCTATTAGATGTCAATATGTTACATTGATGTGCAGTGAGGGTCCGGGGAGGGGTACTAAAACAAATTGGTAGGTATGTGCCGCACAGGTTATCCAACTTAGGGCCTTGCGGAACTGAATTTTTGTCAAAATTGGGTCTATGGAACTGATTTTTCTCCGAATTGAGGTCTCAGGAACTGCTTCTTAGCAAAATTACAACTGCTGGAAGTAAAAATCGCTAAGAATTAGGTTGAAAACTTTATTTAACACACTAATAAGCCTTTTTTGTTGAAAATGTGTGTCTTCTGAACTGAAGTAATCTTAAAATGGGCATCTTGGAGAGGAAGAGGCTTGAAAAGGGGGTCTTGAGGGCGGCACATACCTGTACCTTCCATCAATGTAAGTATTACCCTCTCGATTTTTGAGTGATTTTTTGACCTTATTTGGCATGAAATTAAAGAAAATTGTCAAAATTGTCAAAATTAAAAAAGACGCAACATCTGAATGGGTGTTTTAAATTAGAAATGCCATTAAGTCTTTTTTTTTTTTAATTTGATGTTTCTAGCTTGTCTGGAAACCCAAATGGCAAAATAATGTGGATTTTTGTGATTTCCTCAAAAAATGTTATTTTTGGTCAAAAATCAACATCCTCATCATGTTCCTTGTGAAAATTCCTTTCTGGAAATGTATACTTTTATTTACTTTAAGCACTTTGTTGAAAAGTTAAAAATAACTTGCAAAAATGTAAAATCGAGCATTTTGTTGTCCACCCCCCCTTAAAACTCTCAAAAATGTAAATTAAAAACATGTTTAAAGAGGATACTACACCTTAAGTCTAAATAACATAACCCTAACCCTCCACAGTCCAACAAAATCCAACAAGCAAAAATCAAGAAGTCCAAATACGTCATAGACCGGGGTTACAGATGGGCACGAAAGTGCTGCCATGGCAGGCCATACTCGTTGGCTTGCCATAGGTGGACATTGGAACGGGATGCGAGAGGTCAAGGGTTCAAATCCCAGGGGAAACGGGAAATTTTTGTATGACGTATTCGGACTAAGATAGTTTTTAAGCGTTTGGGAGTTAGGGTTATGAAGGTATATAAATGCGTAGTAGACATGCTACCATAAGAAGGTATATAAATGCGTAGTAGACATGCTACCATTATGAAGGTATATAAATGCGTAGTAGACATGCTACCTTATGAAGGTATATAAATGCGTAGTAGACATGCTACCTTAAATATAACCGATTCTGGATGGTTGAATATTTTGACTTCAGATTTAATTCACAAAAAAAATCTGAAAAAATCATTTTACAAAATCGTGATTTTCTCAGATTGAGTCGAAGTGGACTAAGTGAGTTTTGAAAAAATACTCTTCAATTCCTAATTTCGTCATTGTGAAGAATCCAACTCAATTGATTTTAATGTATTTGGTATCAAATTAATCCTTGATAAATATAATATCTCGGATTGGTCATAAGATTGTACTAATGATTAAGTAATTCAACAAATCTTAGCTAGAACGACTATGCAGTTACGATATTCATCTGCAAAAACCTTTTCAGCATTGAAAATGTTAACTTCTGGAATCAATATCGTGACGTCAAAATGCAAACATTTGTATAGCCGTGGGTGCTTTCAAGAGACTGTCGTCTCACGTGGTGATTCCTTATAGTACAAATGAGTACATTTATCGATGAGCACCGGAATCTTGTCTCGATTTTCGTTGTTTCTAAGGTTTGTGAGTAAGATACATTATCTCATGTAAAATGCGTTTGAAATAGACAAAACGAAGCATGTTTACAAAAACAAACAAACAACAACAAAAACACCATCCATCCCAAATGATGCCGTAAGAGTACATCAAACAATTATCTTAAGATATCAACAAACTCAGTTTATGGGATAGCCTGAAGAGAATATACACACTTGCTGCCTGCAAAAGGATTCTGAATTATAGCAATATAACTGACAAGAATATACAGCTTCAAACGATTTCTAAACTTCAATAAGTTAAAATGTCTAAAATAAAAATTGAGCAGAACAAATATGTTGGTAAAATGGGATTCTTTTACTTAACTTTTAATTCCTTTTCGATTTTTTGATTTAAACTATAAGCATGTTTGTGCATTATTTCTTCATAGTGTTGATTGAATTAGTGAAGCAGACTTTGTTACGATCAAACAACTATCTATGTTTGTCAATTCACGAGCGCTTACGTTGTTTCATTGCTTTGTCACATTGGACCTCTGAAGAGAAATGTAAATTAATGAAAAAACAATTATGATTTCTTACAGAATACTCGCAAGTTTGATTTTCTAGTCCTTGCTACAAGCTGCTGCCAGAATATTTAATATGAAGGAGAGATTGAACATTTTTCTAAACTTATCTTACAGTAAAATATCTAACCGTTATGGATAGGACAATCATTATGTATATAATAGTTTTATTCTCTCTACATATATAGCATACACATTGTACTCCATACACTTTTAGCCCGAATAATATATAATTTAGCGAATTTCTGCACAGGTACGAGTATGAACAAAAGTCGCTATTGTGTTTTTTTCTACTTTTACTGGACTGTCAATAATACAATGCTAAATCCAAAGTCTCTATGCTTACTGTATTTACACCCACATACATTTTATATACTGACCTTATAAATTCTAACATTTGCTAAGAAGGATCAGCCTTATGTGTAGGTATGATTCTATGTGAAATGAATCCGGAATATTTCAATGTGTGTTTAATACTAGTCATTCTTGTCATTTCATGTTTCAAGTGTTTATATAATGTTGTGAGGCAATGATTTATATAGTCTTCAGAAATCTTGTTCAGGTATGTTTAAGCTCAGCGCTTGTAAATGTTACGCTTTCTTTATTCTTATTTTGATAGCGGCACGAGTGTTGCCGTATTTATGAACAACAAAAGTGTCAAACATTTATTGAGGACTTCGACCATTACATCGAGGTTTATGTAAATAAAACATATCGCTGACGTTTATTGGAATTCAAGCTAAACCATACATGTATGAAGACTTGTATACGTGATTACTTCAGCAAACATCGAAGCTATAGATCAAATCATTATTTATGCCTTTATGCATAGCTCGAATAAGGATTAAATACATAAACTGGATTGTTTTGACGGAATTTGATCCTGGTTTTACAATAATATTTATGTTATCAATATTGTACGAAATTTTGTGAGAAAATGGTTAATTTTATTATTTATTTTATGGTTCTAAAGGATAGAATCAAAAAAATCCTAGTTGGTCAATCGATTCCAGGGATCTATCAGCTTGCTGCCGACAGACAAAAATGGCGAGCCATCATCGAAGTCACTAGCTAGATTAGCTAATTTTACAGAGTATTTCATGGCCTGGTCTCACTAAGCCCCTATGCTATCGTGATGCACTTGCGCATCGCTGATATGTTGGGATAGGGAATACATCGCGAAATCATCATGAAAATGAGTCTTACAAAAAAATAGCAGAGTGTCATAATACATACCCACATTAAGGCTCTGTCACACATCACGAAACGTACGAATAACGAACTAATAACGTACACTGGTTTAGTCATTGAAGTACATGTAATCTATACCAAACAGTGTACGTTATTAGTACGTTGCTCGCACGCTACGGTGCGGTGATGTGTGACACAGCCTTTATAGGGGTTTTTATCTCTAATACATTTGAATTTCATACGTGACAGCACTGGCTCTATAGAGGTAAACACCGAATTCTTTCATTACATGAAAGTTGGTTTGACAGTTTATGAGGAAGAAAGTCCTCCATATCTTATTTGTGCCATAGAGGTATTCAGTCATCACTTTAGTTGACAACTTGTCACGGAGAAGTGGTTTTTACACAAAGATGAGAGCACATCGTGTGCTTCACAAATCTTGAATATTAGATTGAACTGATGTTTATGATCTTTGACAAAGTGATGACCCTAGAAAGTTGAGGGAGTGTAGCTACATTTCTGCTACAGAATTCTCATTGATACATGGTGTGTTATTTTTTACAGTAATCATGGTAATGTTATATTCAGAGCATGTGTAAGAGTAAAGTATGAGGTACAGCATGATTGGGTCAAACTACCTTTTATAAATCAATAATTAAAAATACATGACAAAATTCGTTTTTCACTAAAAACACTTCTTCAAACTGATCCTAGTATCTTAATACATAACCACGTATCACTACGCACGTTATGCTAGCATGAACCATGAAATCATGTTTTTGTCATTTTTCTAAGTATGTACTCAAATTTAACTTTTGGTCATAGAGTCCTCATTAAATTGTCCATGCATTTACTATCTAAACATGATAGAAAATGTGATAACTCACACCGAAAAGGAGGACTTTGCGACGATCTGCAAACTGAGATATAAGGCTTTGAAGTTGAGAAGTGGTAAAATTTTCGTCTGCGGGTGAATTTGAAGATTTTGTGATATTATGAATCTTCAAACTTTTTATATCTTCCTACCAAGCCGTTTTCTAACACCGCGTCAATCTCGTTTTCGAAATTTTGTGATCGGAAGAAAAACATCCATATTAATTAAAAATATGCCTTATTTGCCATATTTTTTTAACTGAATTAAATATATGTATCTTGACAATGTCTGTCAAATTTGATGATGATTGAGTGCTCCTAAGTACCCGTTGCTAAGGAGATTTTGTGTATAGTTGAATAGTACTCAATAAAATTAATGCTTTCACAAACCCAAACTTTAAAGCCTGTTTTCTCAAATTGCTATTTTTGGAACGGATTGTTGTATCGAAATGTTCGAGGTACCAAATTACTTGTGAAACTCTAAGCTTTCTCATGATACCAAAAACTTAATTTTGATGTCGGAACCAAAGTCCCCCCTTTCGGTGTGAGTCATCACAAATAGAGGTGGACAATGTATTCCCACTACAGTTGAACGAATCACCTTATTTCAGTTCAGTGTATTGTCGGCCAAGTCAAATAAATATCTAAGTATATATTAAAATATTCTCAAACTATTACAAGTATGAAATCCTGCAAATTTGACAATTATTAGAAAAGCAATTAGTTAATAGCAATCTCGATTTTTTTACAAGTCAAAAGTGAGTATAAAGTATATTGTCTGAGGGTTAACCGATTTTTTGTTCACATTCATAAATTGCACTATCAGCGATGTCGGACTACTGATAATTTATCCTGGATATGTCACTGGTATTGCCCACATTGTGGAAATCTTCGTTGTTCCATTTTTTTGGCTTGTACAGATTGTGTAAAATCGTTCGATGCAATTCTAAAGTGCTTTTTGCCTATATAATTAAAGTTATTAATATGTATAACGTTTAGACATGCAATGTTAAATTAATTAACTTGTGCCAGTTTGTGCCATGTCCGAAATATTATTTCACAACATCTGTCACACTACACTTGGTCTGATTATGATTATTATAATATAACAACAGTTAGATAGCAAAATTAAATCAACTTAAAATGTAAATATTTGCTAACTAAAAGTTACTAGACATTTAATTATGTTTTCATATTTGCAAGATATTAGAAAGTTAGACAATTCATAGCACAAACACATACAGGTTACAAGAGCAAAATCGGCCATTGCAAACATTGTGAAGAGTTTGAATGAGCAAATTAAATCAGAACTAACAAAGATTATCTTAAACGTGTTAAGTCATGCATGGCTCATTATGTGGCAAATTACAATCTGATAAGCACCAAAAGTGTTGTCTCTGAACAAGTCATTCGCTTTTAACCAAGGTTTTAGATGGGTACCGACGTTGCCTTAATTGTTAACGAAAATAGGGTTCAATTCAATTCAATTCAATTCAATTCAATTCAATTCAAGTTTATTTCATTATCATATAAATATATATACATATATAAATAACAATACAAACAAAACATTAAAAAAATGAGGCCCGAAAGGGGCATCCCCCAAAACGTAGGAGTATAAGGCCCAATTTACACATTGACAAAGAGAATGGCCTAAGCCTTAACAGTAATATCTTTATGATGGGATTATGGTCCATCACTCATGTTTATATTTACCTTCACTTTAACGCAACATATGTTACATTTATTAATTTCAGTAGGCTTTCACATTTATAATATTATGTTTCCATGCCAGCGTGGTCGTTTCTAGGTTTTGAACAATTACATTATACTGTTTAATCATACCACAGTTTATTAAACGCATTATTTCAACATGTAGCCCAGCAGAACATCTGTTACCAATTTTGATTTAGATTCCTGACATAAAGTCAACAGCTAAATATAACCTAATGTGACCATAGACGGAGATGTGATGATCAAGGAGAATTTGAGGAGTTTGTAATCATCAATCGTAAGTATTGTATAGTACAAAGTGTTTGATTATATTTCCCACAAGTTTATGAATTTACATTAGAGCAAAGTAAAGGTTTCCATGATCTTATATGATAACTGAAGTCCAATCTGCGTCATGAAAACAATCTCCATAACCAAAGCCAATAGTTCATTTTCTTCAATGGTTTTGAATATTACCCTTTTTTCATTGCTTGGCTATGACCAGCTATTACCTGCTGAAAAACAGATACAGAAGAACTCGGATACATAATTCATTTAAGTGTCATATAAAACAAGGAAAATAATAATAATAATAATAATAATAAAACAGCGTTTATATAGCGCACTATGGATTACAAATCCCTCGGTGCACTTCACAAAAGTTAAAAAGGAAAGCATATTATAAAAAGACCATTAAATATTACTATCAATTGCACAAAGTACACGAAAAATACATTTCAATCAGTCCAGCTGAGATACAATTTTTAAAAATACATTTACAAAATATATGTGAAGCAATTAAAATTCAATATCATAAAATACCATATACACACCAAAAATGTACAATTTAATACCAAAAGATAATATTCAAACACAGAAATGCAAATCAACCATCTCCATGAAGGTCATGGAGATGACCGCTTGCATTTCAAAACAAGACAACACAACCATCTCCCAACAAGTTGAGAAACAGCAATGTTGGTGAAACATGGGAGACCCACCATTTACCTCGAGGAAGCAGACAGTGGATCTCACATGGATATGAGAAAAAACACAATATGCAAAATAGAATAAAAATGCAAACACTAAAAGATGCATCTAGGATCCACTGTCAGAACTGGAAAGAAGTCTGTCAGTAGATCCTACATGCAGTCATATAGAATAGCAAACAATAAATATGACAAGATATACATCAAAACAAATTCTAAAACCAATCAATTAAAATGCATTCAAATAAACTCGACACAGTTCAAGCAATCACTCAAACACCAGGGATGTTACAAAAAGTAGCATTGACACCCAAAGTACCTGTTCAGAGATTAAAAAGATATGTTTTAAGCATGGATTTAAATTTGGTAACAGAGTTGGCACACTTTACTGAAAGTGGAAGATTGTTCCAGAGCAACGGCGCTGCTGCTGCAAAAGACCTACGACCGTATGATGTAGAGGCTGTCGCAGATTTCAGCAAATGTTTATTGCTAGACCTGAGAGTTCGCGAGGGCTTGTATTCAGTAATTAAGTCCGCGATGTAGCTCGGCGCAAGCCCGTGAATCGCTTTGTAGGTCAGCAGCAGCACTTTGTACATTATCCTCTTGTGTACTGGCAACCAGTGTAATTGTTGCAGAACAGGGGTTATGTGAGAAAAATAGATTTCATTTGTGTTGTCCGTAGATATCTTAACCGTGGTTTCTTATTTTAATCAAGTAACAATTACATATAATTGAGAATAGTTCAACCTGTGCCAGGCCCTGACACTTTATCCCCATATATTTTATAGCTCATTTGATTACTATTGCTCAATAGTCGCTGGATAACGTTTCTTCACTGATCGCGTGATCAGTGGCTCCATTTAACGAGGATACACAAAGAATTATCCTGGTCAAATATCAATAAATCCTGACATCGTCCATGATGTGTGTTACGCTTAATCGGTACAAGATGTGCAGCATTCTTCATCGTGTGTCCTCGTTTTTGTCCACATATTACGTTACACATTACGCTAATGGGGCCATGTTTTGAACTCAGTGTGATCTTTTTTACTCTTTGGTATCGAACAAGGAAAATGGGATTTCATTTGTGTTGTCCATTGATATCTTAACCGTGTTTTCTTATTGTGTTTTTCTCATTTTAATAAGTAAGCAATTACAAGCAATTGAGAATAGTTCAACCTGTGCCAGACGAGATAACATCATCAATATTCCTGTAACAACTCGTATTAATGAACTAAATGAAGTTCTGTCTTTAAAGTATGTAGAAGGTGAACATCCTGATATTATTAGTCCAGTCTCAGGTGGTTAATTGTCTGGCCAACAAGCATTAATTAATTCATTTTTTGTAGCTTAGTAGCATCCCAGAATAAATTTAGGGTTGGTTGACTCACACGTTCTGATTCTCATGTGATATTTAGGGATTGTGATTACTTATCATGTTATTTATTTTGTGGTACTTTCATTTTTACTTCGTTATTTATTTGCCCTGTATACAAACTTGACTTAAAAATTGACTGGCTTTAGCTGCTTACCTTATCTTCTTTTTCATATGTTTCAATTAGCTAGCTAATATCCAAAATGTCTAATATGTTGCCAATATTTAAATAACAAATAGACAATTCACCGGTCTTGAAGTTCTCACTAAGTCATCAATGAACAGATCACAAAAATGTGTTCAAATATGCTATTTTAATAATACTGACCTTGTTTAATTAAAATTTAATTCTCATCCATTTTGTTTAAATTTTTATCTTATTCGAATATAATCTGTCGTAATCTAATTAATTATGTATATTTTAGATTTTGTTTACCAATAACCCCTGCCTGCTTATATTCAATTAAGCAAACTTTGCTAAGGTTAGAAATCAGCTATTAATCATTGTTGATCAACAATTGAACTGTTGAAAGTATTAAAGATGTTTCACTGCCAAAAACAACGATAGTTTAATTTTTTTTTATTTTTTGGCTTTCAGTGTCATGTAATTAAGTCACCATTTTTTGATTACTTTTTTTTATACCACATTAGATTTCAAATTTAACCAAATCGTTTGGAGGGTATTAATATATACCAATAAGCTGAAAAAATAAAAGTTATGGGTGACAGGGGGCGCATCATTTTAACAATTTAAAACAGCCCTGCTTTATAGTATTGTTTTAATTGAATCTTTATCATATACACAGAACACTAACGAGAAAATACGAATTTTTATTGTTTTAATATGAATTAAGATAAACTGACCATTTTCCTTTCTCCTGGTTTATTTGTTTGTGTCACTGCGCCAATAATAATTATTGAATTTTTTTGTCAAAAAAATCTTGGCTTTTGTACATTTTTTATGATAAACCAACCTAATTATAGATAAATGCTTAAGTTACATAAATACCTAAATAATCCTAAAGATCTGAATATTAAAGTTGCGTAAATTATGCATCTGAATTGAATCAATCACAAGCTGAAATGAATAAATTCTACTTTGCCTTCATAGAAATTTTCCCAGTTTGTCGTCCCTTGAATGGAAAAGTTCAAAATGTCTTCCAGTAATAAAACTATTGTAATGACCTTAGCAAATATAGTTATATTAAGTAGCAAGACGTTCCAACAATATTTTGTATTTTGGAACTAAAATTATAGGAAGGCAGAATTTTATAAGCAAATTATCAGATATTTTTTCACTAAAAGTATCTTATTGATTTTACAAAAATCTAAACCTGAACAAAGGCCACTTACAAATCTTGTTACATATTGATGATTTAACGAAGTGAGTTGGTCAGACTGATAAGATTTGGATTTGGGCATAATGGTTTAAAGCTGATCAATGTCAACAGATACAGCAGGTGACATACTCATTAGTGAAACTCATGGTTGTCCCATTAAATATTTAAAAAGAAACCAACGAGTGAAATTATATCACGGTTTCATCAGGTTAATTGTCTATGATAATACATTTTCGATAAACGTATCTCTTTGTTTATTATTATTAATAATAAACAAAGAGATAAGTTTATCGAAAATGTCCAAATTTACAACATTATCGAAGTATTTACAACATTTTAGCAGTTCATAGGGAAAGTTCATAAGGGCAAAAATTAAAATTAAACCAAGCTTTAAAATAATTTGCATTAATATATTTCATTTTGCCATGAAATTGTCGGTAAATATTGACTATGCTAGCAGTAAGCAGGTATGTTGAATGCCAAAAGGGTCCACTACACTAAATAAACTGGCGTCGCGATCCGACATTTCTAAAATCGGCAAAATTTACTGCCCTTGCCTAAATGAGGACCTCAAAAAGTGTAGAAGGGCAATATGATTGGTCAATACTTTGTTCTAATCATAGGGTTAGGTTTATTTAAAGTTGTTCTGGTGCCATTTGTGATCTCCAGGGTACTTTGGTACAATTTTAAATTTCCCAAAAATACATGGGATTCTGGAAATACAAAATTCGGCTATCAAAACAACACGTTGCTTTGTAGCAGAGAACTCTAACAATATTCAGAGCTGTTTCACATAGGAATATGCTGTATGTCTTTAAAAAACGAACGCTGTACGCATTTAATGCACAATCATTGCGTGAAATCATTGTATCTTATATCGGATTGTCTATTAATAAAATATATCCTTGTCTTTTCAAGCAGGTATTTATAAAATTTACCTAAGCTGTAAATACATAGTATCCATGGTGACTGCGGATATTTTCTCCATGGTTTCCTCTGATGACCTGAACATTTCTTATTTTATTTTGTTATGTGTGAATGTTCGCAAGTAACAACATTAAAGTGTTTGTATATATTGAGTCTGTTAAAGTGACATCCAGCAAATGAATTCATGTACATGTAATTCTTGTAATTTTTTTCTTTAAGGTGTTCTTGAGAACTGAATTTTGACAAAATGTTTGCCAAATTTGAGGATTTGGTACGGATCCTTTGCCGTTTGCTTAAAATTCTGTTTTACGTATTTTAAAGGTCAAAACATAGTACTGAAAAAGATTGTTTCATGCCAAAAACAAAATACGTTGAGCAGAACATAATTTTGTTGTTAACAAATCCCCCTCGCCAGTGACTCGGAGAACATTATAACATTAAAGAAACATTTGATTCTCATAATTTATTTCAGCGCTGCTCATTCATTCTTATACAAAATGTATTTCTTACGATTAATTTTATGTATTGATGTTAAAATGCCGCAGCATGTATTTTACGCCCACTTCAAAGGATGTTTTGATTCCCTGAGATTTGAGACAGGAACTTTGGATTTTGATTGCATGGTGCTGAGTGTGAATTGAAGATAAGTAGAAGATAATTGATGTTATGACAGGCAACATTGGTTGCAAGATCAAAAGATGATAGGCCTCAAAGTGCTGTGACTTCAACTGATAGAATCCACAAGAGTGTGTTCCAATATACTTCATTAATGGATCAGACGTAAATCGGTAATCTACCCCGCGGTGCTCAATCTTAAAGGTGTTATTTTATACGGAACCTCTGTGTTATACTGGTTCTTCTACATTTAATCACGGCCATTTTCTTCCTAAAAATCATCTGAAGGACAACTTCATTTACTACTGCATTTATAATAGTATATACATGTATGTTATTTACAATTCTAAATATTCAAAAATAAAATTCTGCTAGTCTGCGTTAAAAGATATATGTATCCATATCAATTACCATAGAGTAAACTATCTTCACAGATCAAATGCTTGATACTTTTTGTCATAACAATTTTGCATAACAGATGTGTTATGAGGCACATTGTATCCAAACTGATCTTCTTTCCTGACTTTTGCCTAATACATCATGCCATTTGACAATCATTATACCAATCTTAGTATCTATCCACGTGTATTGCGATGACTGGATGAGCATTCACATCAAATATTCTCCAACTAAAGGTCCTACGAAAGCCAAAAAAATACATACAAGTCCTTCAAAAGTACTATTAAGTGCAGGCTCTCCAGTGTTACTCTGCAGTTAACTACAAACCTATGAATGATACGCAAACTATATATTTTCAAATGCTGAAATTTGTAGGGCTTCTGCATATTAGCAGCATGCATAAAACACAGGGTGGCCTCTTCCAAGAACAATTTATTACAACATTCCCGAGATCCACATTTGGAACATCATTATAGTACACTTTTAGTAAAATTCTTGAACATATTTTTGTATAGAACGGTGCTCCAAATGTGCAAATTATGAATGTCGTACTGGAATTGTACTCGGTGTTTACCAGAGTTGCCATACCTGAAATATGAGAGCATGCAGTAGTAATGAAGTAGTCCTTCAGAAGATTTTTAGGAAGAAAATGGCTGTGATTCTGATTCAAGGCATTTTCTGAAAAATTGTAACAATTGCGCATTTATGGTTTATGCAGTATTTGCTTCTTACAACGGAAAAATATATAGACTCACCAGGTATACACTGTATGCAGCGCCAAAAGAAGGTAGATTCGCACAAAACCAACGGCTTTACGTGACTTCAGAAACCCGGAACAGTTAGAGTAAAGTTTCTTGCCCAAGGAAACAAGGATATCCCGAAAAGAGAAAGAATTGAACATTTTGAATCGCCAGTATTAATGAGTTAATGTGAAACAAAGTTTAACACTTTAACTGAAACCTTTAATCAAATCAATTTAGACATATTAATACATTTTGATCTTTCTTTCCTTGACAGTTAGTTCACATTTACATTATATATTTTCGTGGCTATGTCCCATATCCCAAGACATTTATCAAATGACACTATCTCAAACAATATTTATGTCTAAAAGAATAATCTTATCCTTTCATTTACTATCATTATACTTCAACCGTGCCTACATCCATATTGAACCAATGTTGAGTAAACTAACTTCACATATCAAATGTCCAATGCTATTTATTTTAACAACTTCACATATCACGCTAGAGATGTACAAAAAATACATACCGCAATGATATCCCTTCAGTTGTGCAACACTTGTCATACTAGTTATCATTCATTCACAACCAATATTATTTTTGTCAATGTGTGTTAAAAAACAAGCTGTACCGTCTCTAATTCAAAACATAATAACTTATCTCTAAACTACTCTGCTTTTTCAGGGAAAGGTTAAATGTAAGAAGTAGCAATAACTGATATGGATTGCGTTAGTTAGTAGTGTCTTTGAGCAAGACATGAACGCTGCTGTTCAACTTAACCAAATGGGTATTTGCTGACAGGTAACACGTACTGGCTCAGAATGATTTAGAATGGAGATGTACATTCCAAATACCAACCTTTGCATACATGATACCCTTTACTTACCTTTAATGGGGGAATAAAAATAGTGGTACGCATGCTCGTCAGAGTACGTCATATCCCTAAATGTCGACTCGTAATAAACTAAAATAGACCCCTAAATGGCGTGATTTCAGGCTACTAGTCTGAAGGTTCGCCAGTCCGAAGATTCACTAGTCCGAAGATTCGCTAGTCCGAAAATGAAATAGGGTTTGCTAATCCGAAAAAGAAATAAGGCCCGATAGTCTGTTAGTCCGAAATTAAAAAAAGGTTCGAAAATGAAATAAGGTGCAGTCCCAACATTAAAAAAAGTGTTCGCCAGTCCGAAAAATAATTAGATTTGCTGATTAGCAGGATACCATGAAAAGACATTCCTTTTCTAGAGACGTCGTCGATTGATGGGCTAAAATCGACCTTTATTCAACGTGTTTTCTGACGAGCATGCGTACCAAGCAATATCCTTAGCGTCCCACGGGCCTTCAATAGATTACTCTTTTCCCTATCTATAAATCGAAGAATGTACATAATTCAAAGAGTTTGATAACCAACAAATGTCTAAAGATAAGTACATATCGCAGCATATCATTTACACTAAAAGATTTAAACTGTATAACAAGAAAGAATGTTAGATTAGATATGGTGGTATCTCTGACATTAAAAAAAAATGGATGGTTTCCATTATTGTGGCCTAAGTTGAAAACGAAGATACATATCGTATCCTGGGCCCATATTAATGAAACACTGGAGTGCTAACTCTAGTTGGCTGCTAACTCTTTGTCTACCTGTCAAATTTTGACAGGTATACAATAAGTTAGCAGTCAACTAGAGTTAGTAGTGTTTCATGAATATGGGCCCCGATGTTTAAAACTGTACAATACAACAATATCATTAGTTCAAGATTTGCTGGCTTCTCGCTACGCTCCCTCGGACTCAAATTTTGCTGCACAAAATTTTCGCCTATGGCAAGCACTCGCGTCTTCGGCGTTCGTTTGGTCCGTGGACATTACCGAGGGTCTTTAACAAAGACTAGTATTTACTAGGATAGCCGTCTTACGGTAGGGTTCCTTCTACATGCGTCAGTAAGAGACTTGAGCTTCCTTCATAAACCGTTCACTATTAAATTGTGCAAATTCTATACGATAGATTTAACTGTTTAACCGAGAGCTATAAATCAATTCCAGTGAAGATTTTGACAAGTTGTTTGCTTTTTTTTAAATTAAAATTTATGAAATTGTATCATTTAAGGTGACCAGAGAATTCGCTCATGCTAGACAAATGTATACGATATTAATTCCTAGTACAATTTTGATAAAATTAGTCGAAATCTTTTTGGGTTTCTTTTATTAAACCTGGAATAAGTTTAATATCCTTAAATGTTGATCATATTGTAGATATATTGCGTGTAAATAATGATGAAAAAGATCCATTACTTGTGAGCATATTAGGTCATTCTTTCAAATTAAATTATGCAATAACATTAATTTACCTTTCGTCTTTTGTAGTAAAAAATGACCTTTTCAAATCACCAAACAGCCCAAAATTTGATAATCTTATCTTTATCTAATGACCTAAAACTTTTTTAATGTCAGTATAAACAACATTTCTAAATAGGTTTTTTATCTAAAAACCCATCTCAGGAATCCCATTCAAGACTGATAAGCTTTCAGACCTGCATCTTATGTGGGCGTTGTGTTGAAATTGTTTGAATGACCAAAGTTTACCTTTCCTGTGATGTTGCAAATTGTGTCAGTAAAACTTGGTTGTGTTTGATTGCATTTGCACAAAGGAAAGGAGCTTATGTACGATACAAACTTTTCTGTATTTGTGTCAGCTGTGAATTCAACACCCCACACACCCTACCCCGGAAAACAAGTGGTATGGTCATAGAAGTTTTGTAACCAATATTACCATCCCTTTTTTCTAAATCTCATTCTTCTTGTTTCTAGGTAAAGAATAAAAGGTTTTATCCCTTTATATAATATAATTGATTGTTTTTGCGACCGTTTTAAAAAACTATCGCTAAATCAAGTTCTTGTCACTACAGAAAATAAACCACTCATCATAATCGTCATGCCTGAGCCTTATTGAATTACGCACGGGGTCCATCGAAGCTCGATTGTTCAGATATGTCGGACGCTATTTGCAGGGAGTGTCTTATAAGGTAGATATTATTAATGCAAAATTAATTTCATATGAACCGAATCTACATGTTTGGGCAAGATTAGAAATGTATTCAAAAACCAGTGTTATTATATTTTGCTTTAATTGTTTAGGTTTTTCAGCAAACAGGATGTTCACAGTGTTTCAAGGTATTGGCTCTTTTCTACTCTATTCTATATATTCAAAGAATTTTAAAAATATAAATTCGAAAATTATATTTGATATGAAAATATATTTGAAGGATTTGTTTAGATCTTGCCTGATAGTAAACCCTGTAAGTTGGTTGTGTTTGGACTACTTCTTGAAGGCACAATCAACCGAAAGTACCTGTAATATTAGATACTGGTATCAAAATACAACAAGCTAAAACTCATTACAGATAAGGAAATCTTATCATTACAGATGGGAAGGTTCTGAACAGTTTTGTCAAATTGAACGTTTTCTCTTTCGTTTCTGTGACTTGTAACCCACAAAACTACATTACCTCAATGAAACTCAATACTATTAGTGCTGCAAGTGCTAGGAAGAATTTTCTCAAATAAACGTATTCCTTCAACACAGAGCTTAAGGATGTCTGTTATGAAAACCTTGTTGTCATTAGAGATCAAATTTCACTTGACTCTATGCAAATTTAGCTTCAAGATCAACTTCAATAATATGTTTCTGTTAGGTTTATTAACTGAATACATTTTTAACATTTGTAGCAAAATATGAACAAAGTATTTCGTATACAATATGATGAACACTAATTGCTCAAAGGCAACCCTTTGAATTTTATACTGTTGTGTTTGCTCTACTTGTTTTAAAAGTATTATTTTGAAAACTAAAAAAGAACACAAAGTGTGGTATGATTTGTCATTTTCATGGTGCAAAGGAATGTAATTCTTTGAGCTTTCGTCCTTACAAAGCATGAGCAACGTGTAATGCAATAAAAGATTTACTTATATGAGATTTTCTGTTTAAGATAGAATAGAAGGTTGTTTTGTTTACGATTAAGGTTTAGTATTTCATAATATATTTAACTTGTAAAATGCATTTTAGTCACAGATCTTCGTCACAGATCTGGGACAGGCTGTATAAGCTTATCAACTAATCTGAAATTGTTTGTGCAATATCTGCAATTTGAATCTTACAATACACTGATTTAAGGATACTATTGTATTTAGTTTTTGAATGTATTAGAGTTTACTTCGGTTTAGTTTTGAAGAAGATTGATAGAAGACATTCACACTTGCAATATTTTTCCTCGGCATGTGTTTCGATCAGTTTTTTCAAAATTGCAAATTTTTTAAAAACTTCTACGTTTTGTACCAATGGTCGTATTTTTTAATGTAAAATATCATGCAAATATGGTTTAGATAAAACTCTTAATTCATTTTACCAAAGGAAGAAGAGTTTACAATATTCGCTTTGTATCCAATGGAATATTGTATTTTAAAATTTGATGATAAGTTTTACAAAAAAATGCAAAACGGGGTTGCTTTTCGAATTCTACGACCACGCATGTGAACCTTAATGTACAGAGACCTAACACACCGGGGAAAATGAAACCTTCGATCAAAATTCCCTGACTTTTTCTTTCCCTGATTTGAGGCATTTTTATCGAATTCCCTGACTTTCCCAGACTGGAAAAAAGTAAAAAATTTCACTGATAGGTTGGGAACCCTGCTTGACATTTACAGTATCTTTCATGCACAAATTATTAAGAATTGCTTCTGGCATAAACAAAAAACGGTGCAAAATTGTATTTCTATATGCCTTAAAACAGTCTTTAGCAATCTGATCGATCATAAACTTTATTAATTGTTACAAGCTCTTCATATAAGTATCTTTTTCTTCTAAGTGCCACTATCAAATGTTCAATTAAATTAGATATGTAAAGTGGACTAAATGATACATATTAAGATATCAAGTGGATTATGAAATTAATACATCCCCTCAACATTTTCAGACATTTCCATAAATTTACTTTGAAGATATGATTATAGCTATAATTTGTATAATATACCGCATTAATAAATTTAACAGAGTTGATTGGATAAAACCCAATCACATGATTTCAAATAGCTTTAACCAGATTAATGAAAGCCCTAAATAGTACTTTTGAAAGCAACTATATGGCGCTAAATAGTACTTTTGAAAGTACTACACTTTTGGAAATACTATATAGCGCTTACTGCATTTACCTTATACACGAAGCAGCTTTCACGCACGAAATAACGCACTCATCAAACTTATACGCAAGCAATTGCGCGCACTTACCTACGCATGCATTCCTTGTAAGCATTGTGTGAGTGCATTTTTTCAAATGTTTTATTTTACTAAATTTGATTTGTAGCACATGAAAATTACCGAAATTTATTAATGTGGTATATAAAACAAATATATACCGACTTTTTCAGATCTCTGGATTAAAACTATGATCCTTCAGTGACTAAAATTTTGCTATTTTAGTCACTTCAGGCCCATAGTTTTAACCAGAGATCTTCAAGTCGGTATATATTTTTTATATTATCGCTAGCAGTCTCCACAATATACATGAAAAGATTAGATTCACCCTTGCTGTCTATAAGTATCATATTCTGTTAAGTGCTGTCATTAATGATCGATTTCAAATGAGAATAAAGTAGGTTTAGTGATTTGAGAAACAAAATGTCAAAGTATGTACTCAATATGAATCAAATTTTAATGTACGTGTAATCGACAAGACTATATAAAGCAGGTATCCATCGATCATTTTTGAAAGAGACAAACCAACAATTTTCTTTTTGCTAACGCGGTATGTTTTGATAAAATTGAATTAACAGACAATCCTAATTCTCATAGCGTATATAGTGAAAAAACGAGGTTCAGGTAATGAGGTCATTGGCTGTTGTCCAAATTTTAACATATCTAACAAAATAAACTATGGACCGAGTTCTTAGCTTCACAATAACTGTGTAATTAAAATTGGATATCATTAGCAAACACGGTATATGCAATATTGAACTCACTAATATGCACATATAGCAAATTAGAATAAATATGCAAATGAGTTCATTAATATGTGTATACCGACAACAATTTGCAAGGGTAGTATATGGCCCCACCACTATCCACATACCAGGTTCCATCGAATTTGAACTTCACCATTTATTTATACCCACATCACATCAGTTAAAATGTGACAAAAACCTCATAACATACAAAAGAAAATAAATATATCACAAATGTTGTAGGTAAATTTGTATCATAACGTGGGCCTGTATTTCTTTGTATACTTTACTAACAACCCCATCACGTTTGCTTGCTCTTGCTTCACGTTTATATTTTATTTTGTGTATGTTATGAGGCTTTTGTCACATTTTAATTGATGTTCTGAGGTTATAGGGAAAATTCCTTGAAAACCCCCGTAGTATTTATTCTATATATTAAAATACACCTTTGATTGTCATCTGTCCAGTGTTTTCAAGTCTTCTCGATAGCTTTTGCTTGTTAAATGTGTCACTTTAAACAAGTTAGCGATAATCACATTTTGAATGAAAATAACAATAAGATGCATGAAATTCCAATATATGTATATACTTCCAATAGGTTAAGAAGATACAGAAAAATGCATAATTGAAAGTGGTAGTAAACTTTGCCACTAATACAATTGAAGACTGTAGAATAAGAAGTACTTAAGTCACATTTTGACGAAATTGAGTCATTGGTAGTTTTGAGGTAAGTGAAGGACAAATTTATTCTGACAATTTTTTTAGCAATTTTTTCCATGGGAAAAGGTCGTCACGCCTGTGTGAATTTTGGGTCAAAGTTTACTTAATTAATGCTCTTATATGTAGAGTTACATATCAAATTATTCGTTTCATCGAGTAGATTACAAATATATACTTTCATATATCTTGAAGGTTTGGTTAAGCAGATATAAACCAAAATTCACTCAAGCGTGAAATGGGGTCAAATTTTCAATAAGGTCCGATTTACACGAATGACATGTCAAATTATTGTTCGTTATGACTTTTTTTACTAGTTTTATCAATAAGCTCATTCTGAAATATATATACTTTTAAAATGTTTTGATTACTAATTTTAAGATAAATAGGATTATTAATTTTGATAGACAATCATGATTGTAGAGAAAGAAGTACTTAAGTGCAAAATAGTGATTATTGATTGCATAAAATCAATAATCGATACAGCCTTCTTTATCACCATGATACACTCGACTATATGATAACAGGTATCTAATATCCATTCAAAACTCTTTTGCATTTAAACGTTATAGAAAAGTCATTACTTTAAACGCTTATATCTCAGAACTAGTATTACATATGTGACTAAAGTACTTCTTATTCTACATTCTTCAATTAGTGATACTAAGGGGTTCAAACTCGTTGCAGGGTGGCTCAGTGGTGAACCCACTATCCATGTTTCAACGTATTTTCAGTTGTTGTTAATAGGTTTAATGTAAAAAGTAGCAACAGCATAACAGGACGCTCAAATTCCACCTATGTGATTCAACACCGATATACCCGATATTGGCCTGAAATACCCAACATCTCAGTTGTACAACAAAGTGACGAAATCGTTATTAATTTTTTTCACTGTGAATCCTTTGCTTTTATCCTGCGAGCATGCATATCGGACACATGACAAAAGATGAAAGGGCTTAATAGTTTGTAAAACTTGTAATCTCATTAAGAGCTTTTAGGATATGTGTTTCACGTATGGGCTAGAAGTACGTAACGAAAAGAACAATAATTACCATACAAGAGTACCAATTAAAACGTTTCACTTTTATTCAAGTCATTGCTACTTTTAAGAATTGCAATTTCACTAAAAAGAACTTTTTTGTGACAGTTACCCTTTTAAAGATAAAAATCAAAATCTGGAATAAGTCAGCCATATATGTTTGAATCCAGCTCATTCAATATTATTCAGCTAATGATAATGACAATTCATAAATTGATACTTTGATACCAACATTTATACAGACAAACATACTTGACTTTGACATGGCAAGTTAATAAAACATCAGATTCAAGTATATGATATGTAATAGCACACCATCACGTACATTGGCAATATCAGCCTGACAGGTTTGATTGGCATGTCAGTAGAGTATGGTCTCCAATAAAAAAAAAATCTTCATATTGATGACAAGTTAGGGTGGGTTTTCACTATGACGACTTGTCTTCCATGGCAGGTAACGGACTTGAAAATCAAGTAGCGACCTTGGCTGACAAATAGGAATGACGACTGACGACGGGTCCGAAGGATTGATTTTAAAGTCCGTTTCCTTCCTTCAACGGCAAGTCATACTGTGCAAACCCACCTTAAGCTATCATACTATTTTTCGTTAATGCCTTGATTGGCAGATTTCAATGGCAAATATTTGGATATAATTACTTCTAATATAAGCACCTGCAAAAGGTTTGACCAATATTGGGACGGTAGGACATTGAATAAAAGCTTGATAAGCTGATGCACGTTTATTATTAAATTAAATGAAAAAATGCTCCAGGTTTATTCATATATGATGATATGGGTTAACCAAGAATTGATTATTTTCATTCTAAATTTATTGATATTAATCAATCCATAAAAACAAAAATGTTGGAGAAAAATGGTAATACGTCCTTAAAAGCTTGAAACGATAGTTGTCCTGAACTGTAAACTCGAAACACATAAGCAAGTATATATGAGTTTAAACATTAAATTCTTATTATAAGTCAAATTAGATAAGCAAAGCAATGTATTTTTTATTTATTGTCAGCAATTAAAAGAAAAAATCAATGCACAAACGATTATAAGGTATACTTCAAACAACATAACACGAATACAACTTACCCCGTGCAAAGGCTTCCTGTGTGATTATTTCCTTGGAGGAAAATGTTGAAATGTGCAGAAATCCAGGATTGGGGAACCACATAAAATCTTAAGTAATGCTTCCAATATCGTAACTTTCCAGTTAATAAATGTATTAAGAAGTTTTAAGTTATAGTACAAGCTGCATGCAATCGCCTTCTGTGCAGTATAGGCGAAAGCAAACCTGGATTGAGCTACAATCAACAACTTTCAAGTTATTTAACTAACATTTTTTACTAGTTTTGTCAATAAGCTCATTCTGAAATTTAAGGTAATAGTACAGGTTGTTATGAGTTACTTACATGACAAGAATGCAAAGTACACATTACCCCGAGGTATCTGGTAATAAAGAGTAACATAGGAATGGTTTGCAAACATATATTCAACAGGCCACAAAGTGGTCAAAGGTCACCTATGGTAATGCAACAATACTCTGGTCATATAATATAACACTTTCAAACTTTCTGTATAATTGTCTGCATGTAATTGATTCCATTTGAAAGTTCAAACAAACAATTTTAACTCCATACGTGCATGCGATACAGGCAAATAAAACTAAACGTTGAATCCCCACAGGGTCAATTGATACCAAATGAGGGAGTAAGCCAATATTGACTTTTAATAGATCGTAACCCTATAATATAGGAGTACTTGTAGCTAAAAATGTGTTACCTCTTCATTTCTAAAATGTCTGTCGAAATTTATATGTTCGTTATATTATAAAACACCATGTTTCATATTATTTTAATAATTTTTAGCAAACACCATTCCGTTTTAAGATGTTTAAGACTTTTCAACTCCCTTAAGTTTAAAAACATCATCTGAACTCACATTTCATTCCAGAATTTCATTCCATGTCTGCCATAACATGATAAAAACTGGAACAACTTTATAAAAACAATTACGAAATTACTTGCTTCAATTAAATTTGAAATTATACGCCATAATTATGAGGACATTGTTATTGCATCAGATCTTATATGAAAATATGGAGAATTTTAAACAAACGAAGGACATGTCCATGTATAAGTCAGTGTCACTTCGTTGGCCATCACTCAAATAAGTTCACTTAGTAAAAAAATCTCAATGGCTTTCAGAGGAGTGACTGCAAGGCAAAAACCCTTTACAAACAAATTCAAAACATCTTGATTTTTCTTGATATGATTTGTAGAGCCGCTATTCTACCTTAAGCCAAAAACAATCAATTATTCATAAATTGTTGATAATTAAGGGGCAGGAACAGCAGAAAGTCAAATTTGGCACTTATTGCTGATTGATGGAGACACATGGCTAAATAGAAATATACAACCCCTTGTGACAAATAATACATTAAAATAGCGTGCATTATGTATATGATTTTAAATTGACTTTTTTACATTTCTCTTCAAAATATGGTCATTTTGCTATGCGAATGATCTACATTTGATATTTTTTCCTTTTTTACACAGAAAAAAATATTTTCAAATTTTTAAAAAGGTATTTACATATGATTTTTTAAACACTAAAAATCTTTAGTTAGTCTTCTTCAAAATAGCATCCGATTTGACATTGTATAAGCTATACTCTAATAAACTTCGAAAATAAATAGAGCTCTGACCGGAAATAAATACATGCTTTTGAATTGGCAGTATGACTCCGTGCAAAATCAATCGTATCGTTTCACTTCCATATCCAGCTATCGTACAGAATGAGGGCCAGTTCTGCTCAAAGTTCTGCATATTATAATCGGCTGATTGATGCATGTTTTAACCGCACAGCGGGGACCTACTTTCAATGAAAGAATGACAAATTCCGAAATATATTATAAATTACCTGGGCGTAAGACTGATTGACTAAAGTGTCCCAGCTGCTTTCATATCGGCCAAGATTTGACGCTGCGCGATTTTCATTTTAAATTTTAAAATACTTCTGCTTTTCTGATAATTGTCAAATTTGCAGGATTTCATATGTTTACTATAAAGTTTGAAAATATTGAAATATGTATGTATTTATTTGACTTAGGCCGAAAATACACTGGACTGAAAAAGGTGATTCGCTCAACTGTAGTGTGGGAATACATTGACCACCTCTACTTAAAGGGCAAAGGAAATGATTTCTGGAACTTTTGTAACACATTAGAAAATTAAAATTACATGACCAGTGAGAAGTTTAAAATGCATAATTATTAACAATTACCCATAAAATCAATTAATTACCCATTAATCAGTCCACCCTGGTGAAAACACTATCAGCATTGGTTGCCTAATCAATAATCATTGATGACATCATTTGTGTTACCACTAAAACACATTGCACTGTTTAGTACATGGCAGAACTATTATTTCTTAATTTTTTATTGTCTATTTTGTTGATTTTACAATATTCCATAGCCTTTCAAACCAAAAGAGACATAGCACAATGAAGAGGGGCACTTGATGGATAATTGTGTGCTTTCAAAAGAAAAAATAAATTATTAATCAAGGTAGAAAAGCGTCATTTTGATAGCAAGTTCAATTGTTGTATATAGGACCTACATAAACTACAAAGCTGATTTAATGGTTTTAAACTTCAATGACGTTGTAGATATTTCTAGTTGTATCCAAAAGATCCAATGCATCAAAGTCACTCAAAAAAAGGGTCAATATTTACAAAAAACAGCAGAAAATGAAACTTCATGGTTGAATATCTAGGCATCAATACACACTTTACTGCATCTCAAAACTAAGCCTTTGCCCATAAAATTGAAAAATAAATAAATACTGAGGATTTATAGTGCGCTATGCCTCACATATTTGTTATTCCATGCGGCCTACATACGCACCATCGCCTCCCCAAGTTTCGTACATGGGTTTCCAGTCTTTGGCAATAAAGTATCAATAACATTTTTGAATTATAATATAAAAGCTAGAATTTAGAAACTACATTTTATATGAGTGATATGTATATGGATTTATTTTGGCACATTGTTTTCATGAGACATTTGAAGTTTCAAGTTTCTTGATGTTCCAATAGTTCTCCATGGATTCACTTAAATGTAGCTTTTTGGATATTTTGAGTATATGAAGGGATTATAATTATATGAATTTGTAATTTAACTGTTATCTGATTTGACAAACCAAGAAACACGACTGCGAAATTTGCAGATGAGGGTTGATTAAGAGACAAAAAATATAGCATAGATCGTTTATTAATTAATAAGCAGCAAATATGTATCTTTTCAGTAACTGTTAGATGATATAATCTGAGGAAAGAAAACAATCTCAGTATTAGGAATTTTGCCAAAAAATCTTGAATATGTGAATTAAATATAGGCAAACTTGTCAGATACCACAAGATTAATCCAGGTTGATTAAATTATGGAAGATGGGAAATTCAACAAGAAATTTCACCTAATATTTGTGTTCTTCATTTTGAAAATGCATAATTTATTCCCAAAAGGTACTCTTCATTATCCTTGTCTTTCTTTTGATCTGGAAGTTTATGGAATACTGTAAAATCAACAAAATGGATTGTATAAAATTAAGAAATAACAGTTGTTACATATACCATACAGTGTAGTGCATGCATATTGGTAACACAAATGATGTCATCAATGATTATTGATTAGAAACCAATGCAGATTGTGTTTTTGTTGGTGTAGATGGATATGTCAATAATTATTGCCAAATTAATTGGTTTTATGGGTAATTTTAAATAATTTTGTATTCAAAACTTCTAAATGGTCATGTAATTTTAATTTTCTATTGTTTCACAATAATTGCAGAAATCATTTCCTTTGCCCTTTAATAGGTGACAACATCACGAGCTTCGAGTGTGCAGACAGTAGCCCAGTTAAAATATTTTGTAAATAAATCACAATCAATTGTGTCAGCTTATGTAAAATATTTTGTTAACCCATTACTGATTCTATTCACTGAAGGCAATAAGTACATATGTGTACCGCCGCGGCAAAAGGGTCCAGTTGTCGACTCCTACATGTTGCTCATTGTAGCA
>JXSR01S051635.1:47535-61295 GCA_000969725.1 Ophiothrix spiculata
GAGAGCAATCACTCTGATCTAGCTCGCCTTAAAAATGAAGGCCTGCAAAACCTCACAAAATGTTGAGATTGTAAGCCCTATTTAATTACTGTGATGTGAATACAGAGAAGGATGACACATATTTCTAAACATTATCATAAAGTATTCCTTTGTTTCTTGTCTAATTTCCAGACTAAGATTTGGCTCCTTGCAACTATGGATGAAACAAATGAGACGAAAAGACCTGGTATCAAGCCAAGAGTCTTCAGGGTGGCTGTCACTGTAAGTATAGACCTTTTCAAAACACGAATTTCCGAGAATTTTCGAAGCTGATTTTACACTTTCGGCAATTGCCGACAGAAAAAGTGACTCTTCATCACAATAAACATAATGTAAAGTTCGCGTTCTCCTTAACTGGTTGCGTACGAATTTGAACTTGTAATTAGCGTTAGCACTACAGAGTCACTTTTAGTGTGATCGCCCTGAAGTGACTTGAAATCTTAAGCTTAATCAGTAGATTTCAAATGGAAATTTCACTCTTTGTGTCGGTGAGCTTATGGTACCATCGGCCAAAAGTTGTTCAGAATTAGTGTATCTAATAATACATGGGTCTGATTCTGTTTATTTTTCACTTTTATTGCACTGAAGTGCAAGAGAATTTTCGGAAAATTGTGTTGACTAAATCGTGCATACTAATGAGCTCGTACGTGATTGGTTGAAAAAATGGCCATGTGATCAATGATCCGGAAATTTCCGAATGGATTTTGAAAAGGTCTATTGGGTCCTTGCTGTGCAGATATGACATAGGAATTGATTCAAAAAGCATTGACAGGCCTTTAAATTATACCTGGCGTGCTACAAATATCACTTCTCAGGATATTCAGGTGTGCTGTAGTTGTGTATTTTGTATCTTATTGTGTATAATTTTACCAGATTTAGGTGTGCTTAAAATCACACTCCTAAAGATCGTTTTAGGTATGTGACCAATGCGCTATCGCACTCCCACGCATCAAAATACAAGGCTTGACACTGAAGTCAATAAGATTTAAAAGTCGATTAAGAGAAGTACTAGAGTCAGTTAAGATATTGTGCACAGGCAGCTATGTGATTGTAGCCAGTATAAAATTTGAAAATTCAGTCACATTTTATCCAAATATTGACTGCTTTGAGGGGTATGGTTTGATTATTTTCCCGAGGTGATCTCAAAACCATGAAAAAGCCCGAATTGAAGCAAACTGATGGCATGGTTTTGACATCACCGAGGGGAAATAATTTTAACCATACCCGAACAAAAAGCAGTCAATATTCATTTTATATACCGAATATAGATTTTTGTTCTCTGGTTGATTAAAAGAACAATTATTTTAGCACTAAAAGCGCGCTATGATAATTTACGATGTTTGTTTCTCCTTTCAGTGCTGTCAGCGTCGTATTGTGCGCACAAGATTACGCACTAATCTGCATCGCGTGTTTGACCATGAATGCTTATAGTTGCGCGCGTAAAGCTCGAGTTACAAAATATATATACAATAATTGACTGGTTTGAGGGGCTTGGTTTAAATTATTTTCCCCGAGGTGGTCTCAAAACCATGAATATGCCCGAAGCGAAGCTGAGGGTATATTCATGGTTTTGAGATCATCGAGGGGGAAAAAATTTAACCATAACCCGATGAAAAAGCAGTCAATATCCGTTTTATATACCGAATATATAGATTTTTGTCATCTGGCTGGTTAAAAGAACCATTTTTGCACTTGAAACGCCCGATGGTCAAAAGTCGCGTGCGTATTGCTTGTTTACATCGGCGCCGCAAAATATGCTGAGTGGGCCTAGTGAAAAATATGCCCCGGGCCTAGTTAAATCCAAGCCCTCACTTTTATCCAATCGGAGGACAGTAATCTATATATGAGGTATATAAAAGATCCTAGATGCATTGTACGTAAGGACCGATCGCGGTAGTTCCCATCTACAGAATTTTTTTTTTCTCAGTTAATAGAATATAGTTTAAACTTCAAAATTCAGCAAAAAAAGACCATTAAAGCGCGCTACCGTACCATGTCATTTTACTTTTAATTGACCATACCTTGAAAACTTGAGTGTTAGGTTACTGAAAGGGACTAGCCTAGATTCCACCTAGAATTAAAAACTTGTGGAAATGCTTTAAATAAAGCTTAAAAGTATAGTAAAATTCAAAAAAGTGCAAAAATATACACTAAAATGGCTCAAATTGAGAGAGAATTAATTTTCATCATTCTTTGATGGTGGTGTGGCTATCCTGTGTTTCCTAAATCCTAAATTTGTACCTCAGATGGATTTATCAGATATTAAAAAGATCAAACAAAGCTGGAGATAATTTATATTAAAAGAGAAACAATTTCATCAGAAATAATTTGTTTGGCCATCACAGGTGTAGAAACAAGATCTTTTTAAGTTTTCAAACTAGAAACACTGTTTTCACACCAATTTTTTGTGCCGGCGTAAAAAAACAAAATAGGTAAAGAATTGCAATTTTCTCCAATATACCTCAAAATCATGGAAAACTACTTGTATGTTATATACTATAAACATGTTCTATCGATTCAAGTAAAAAAATATGTAGGTACAAAATTAGTGGGAATAATCTAGGCTAGTCCCTTCAACGTACCGGGTAATAAACTTTTTTATCTGTTACGTGTTATGAATCCAAATTTTGACATTTCTGACCAGTGTGGTGATGAAAATTGTTTGCAAGATCTTACTCCATGTAATTTCATCGCTATCTTTTGAAAACAGTTGGAGACCCCATATTTTTTTCTTGACCAGCCAAAAATGGTAAAATGCTAGGTAGCAAATACTTGAAAATCAGCATTTTGTGGTATAGGAAAGCACGCAAGTAAAAAGTTTACTCACTGAAGGCCTGTTTTTTTCAGGAGTACTCATTGCTATTTTGTGCTCTTTTTCGTGTTGCTTGTACACCTAATGGAAAGACAATGCGTAAAAATAACAAGTGCGCCTGTTGCGTTTTGCGTATACATAAGATGTAAATCTTACGCTTAGATACCACATGCGTGTTTTGTCAAAATTATCCCGCCACTGACCAACAACCGATTCTGTAACACTGCCGTCTATTTGTGAAAATTAACACCATGATCATCTTTAAGTCAATCAGATGTTGTGCACAGAAATCAGTATGTATTGTGATTATGGCCAGTATGAAATTTGTAAGGTTTCTGTCGACATGCCTTATGTCGACATGAAGCATATCTCGACATGTTGACATGAAATCTCATTTGTCGACAAAACCGGGCAAGCAAAATTTTACAAAAACTTCAATTGTTAATTTATGGCTGTTTATTAGCGGTCGAGCTCTAAATTGTTGCATAAATAATTTCATGATTTAATACTTATTAGTTGCTTCTCATTTACGACCATTTTTAAAGTTGTTACGATGGTTCACAACAAAAAAAGTTACAAAATATCAATTTTTATCATATTGATTGTCGTACGTAGAAGAAACGCATCATTAAGCAAATTCAAACAATTTTGTTTTTCCCGTAAAAAACAACTCTTTGATATCAACTTTATGTCGACATTATGTTGACGTCGACAACAAATTATTGCGACATGTCGACATGACAAAACAGTCTCGACAGAAACCTTAGAAATTTGACATCGATTCATAGATTTAGGGTTGGTTCAAAGTTTTTGGCAGACAGAATATTCTATGCAACAACTACCCGTGTTTAAATTATTTCCCCTTATGCCCTAATGCACATTGGGATTAGAACGGGGATTTGATGATATCGTATCTAGAATACTTTTTTATTCGCCACCGTGTCGAATATATCTATCATGAAATAGTCGTTATTACATAGATATGCGTGATATTTTATTGAATAACGAATAAATATTGCACAAAATTGGCATAGAATATTCTATGGGCAGTAGTAACTAAGAACCGACCCTCAGAAAATAAATACAAAACTGATCTCTATTGCAATGTCATTATATCACCTAGGGGTGTGAAAGTGTGGTATGCAAATCCACTCGGGTTCTAGCTGATATCAACTTTTGATGCAGAGATTTTATTGCACATATGGGCTAAGCTATGAAACGGCAGAATTTTACTTTGTGTGACCAGTATACCAAAGTGAATGCATCACCTATATGTGCCTCTTTAAAATATTTGCACATTAGTGGTTTAAGAAAAGTGCTTCTGAGTGCATCATCAACAACACCTGAATACACCCAATTTGACGCCCATATCTAATTGAAAATGGAACAATCTAGTACATGTATTTCCATTTTCAATGAGGCATGGGCCCCTCTAAATCTATGCAACAATTATTAAGCAATATCTTGCGCTATGAAACATGTATTTCACTTAATCATGCTATATAGAATTGTTTTATTCCCCTTTCTTTTTTGCAAAAACGAAACCAATTCCTCCTTTTTTTCAACAGAAAAGTATGATGCGTGAATGGGATGATCAGATCAAGAAACTCAACCAGCAAGCTGCCTGTCCAGGATGCAAGACAACAAGGAAACGTATTCATATCTTAGAAGACCATGTTAAATCTTGCAAGGTAAAACGACCGTGTAGGCCTACATTGTATTAAGTTCAAACATGAAAAAAGAATGGATATTTTGCATAGAAATAAAGTTAACTTGTTTGTTACTTAGTGAAAAGCGTGCTCATCCAGGTAACTCCTAAGAGCGGAGCGTAGCAAAGCAGTAGTTAAATCATGAAATCCAAAAAAGGAAAATATAAGTGACCTCCTTGTGTGTCTAAGGCTGTGTTCACACATAATAGTCATGACTAATCATGATCAGCTCTAGAGCGAGACAACTTTGCAGTTGCAGTCACATATGTTGAAACTGGTGGCGCGTCAAGTTTTAGTCACGAGCGAGACACTTTCTATAATTGCATTCACACTGGGAATTTGCTCGTGAGCAGCTCACGAGCGAGAATATAGTCATTGCCAACTTCAACTTCAACTTCAACTTCAAATTTATTCACAATATCACAAATGTCACACATATAAAATACATGAAAATTAGCATAAACAAACAAACAAAACATGATATTGTGGGAATGATCAAAAGGCCAAAAAGGCCTGTAGGGATCATCCCCATACAGCAAAAATTAAAACAAGGAAAATCAAAATACACCACATCAGCTAAACGGAACAAACAAATAAAGACAAGAAATGCCCAAAGCTAAGAAAAAAATCAAATCATATGTACTTTGATAGTAATTCAGTTTTGTACATATTTTTAAAATGTTTGGTGCTTTTGCAAAGTTTTAGGTTCTTGTTTAATGAATTCCATAAATTGGGCCCTGAAACTCTTATAGCCTGATCAGAGAAAGCTTTTTTTCTTTTATGAATGCTATAGTCTAGAGCATTTCTTGTTCTGTATTTGTGTACTTGACTGTGTTTAGTGAAATATCCCGAAAATGTTAATGGTAGAAGATTATATAGCTTGATGTTTATACATAAATATTCCCAATTCTACTTTGAAGGTGTCAAAAACATTTAAAATCTTATGCTTATGGAATAATGGTCCCGTATGGCATCTATAATGTTCATATGAAATTGTCCTCATTGCCCATTTTTGCAGTTTGTATATTTTATCCAGGTAGGTTTTACATGCATTTCCCCATATCTGAACGCCATAATTGATATAAGGGAGAACAAGAGTGCAGTACAATGAATATAAAACATGTTGTGGTACAAAATGTTTCAGTTTAGTCAATATTCCAATATTTCTTGATATTGTCTTAGTTATGGCATTGATATGATTTTTCCACGTCAGATTTTCATCGATAATGACACCCAGAAATTTTGTTGAGCCAACTCGAGCTAGTGATACATTATCTAATATTACATTAAGTTTACATTTATCGTCGGAAACTGTATCTTTATTTGCAGCATCAATATATCTATTAGTGGTAAATGAAGCACCTAGCAACATGTAGTTTGTTTTACTAGCGTTTACAGATAGTTTGTTAGCTTTGAACCAATTGCTGATTTCGTTTAGCTCCTTGTTGATTTCTGTCATTTTAGATTCTATTTTCGGATGAGAATATAATAATGTTGCCAATTGCTGATTTCGTTTAGCTCCTTGTTGATTTCTGTCATTTTGGATTCTATTTTCGGATGAGAATATAATAATGTTGCCAAATTCTTATGTGTGAACATACCCTTATATAATGAGGGTTTGGTAAAAAAGGATTGTGTCCTTAAAAGTGGTAAAATTGCTGAAGATGGACTTGAAACCATAAAAAATGGATGTGTAGTTTTTGTTTTGATTTGGGGAACTATTATGTGTTACACCATCAAATAGGAAGTGTTAGTACCAAGAATTTTGACCTATCCTTTCAAAAGAAAGATGATTACTATGATCAATAAACTGTACGATAAGCCAAGACTCTTATGACATTTCTTTATCACCTCCAGGAAGCAGAGGCGCTATTCACACACATCTGCAAGGAGTGCAACATGGGTTTCCTAAAGGATCACATGCTTACTGATCACAACGCAGCTATGCATGGAATGGCCAGCTCAACAACATCACAAGAAGTTATCCCTCCAGAGTCGCAAGAAATAAGAACAGACAACGCAGCTATGCATGGAATGGCAAGCTCAACAACATCCCAAGAAGTTATCCCTCCAGAGTCGCAAGAAACAAGAACAGATCCCTCAGATGCATCAGCATTTGTGGATGATAAAGTCCCAACTTCTATGGATGTACTAGATGAAGAGAGTGGCTCTCCTTCACAAGAAGTTATCCCTCCAGAGTCGCAAGAAACAAGAACAGATCCCTCATCACTCAATGCATCTCCTTCGGATGGATCAGCCTTTGTGGATGATAAAGTCCCAACTTCTATGGATGTACTAGATGAAGAGGCTGGTTTTCTTTCATCAGATGCCGTAACTCCTAGTCTGGGAGCACAGATGGAAAAACTAGTCAGTAGAGATACCCCTGAAACCTTCACTCAAGGTAAAGACTTCAGTGTTCTTTCTATATTCTGTAAACGCCAATATTTTCGCGCTCAGTAATTTTCGCGCACGGTCAATTTTGGACAATTTCGCGCGTTTTTATTTTGGCGCACGTGAACATTGGGCTAATATGGAATTTCCTTTGCAACAATTACACACTAATTTCGAAAATAAATGTAGCGCGAAAAATACCACTTATACAGTATGCAACAAGCAGACGATTAATGCACATTAACCAATATGACCATACGGGAAAGTAAATTAGTCCATATTATTCAAATCATAATAACATACTCAATATTGCTCAATATTCAAATGAACTTATTATCATGCTGGTCCATGAGGTAGCAACAAAATATTAGCCAACAATAATACCAAAATCATGAACGGTTCATGTTCAAAAATATTAATACGCAGTGATTTGGTCATAATCAATCCTGATCAATCATTACTAGTCTCTTACACAGTACAAAACCACCAGTTCACAATGTTGTATAATACAGGGGATATGGATCTTGTAACAGAGTCTGATTGCTTGATGCATACTTCAAGGTTTATTGAGAATAAGATTTGATGAAAATCGATACCTTTCTTGTTGCTGTAGCATTAAAAATAATGAAATGGCAAACATTAATGTTCTAATTTCTTCCCGATGCATCCAAAGAAGTTGGAATATGGTGAATATATATGCTAACCCCTCACCATGCTTGACTAAATGTAGCATTGATCATAAAAAAATTGTTTTAATTCATGTGAATATCACTATTTTTAGCTTTTTGTTATAGAGCAGTTTAGTAGCTTTAAAATGAGGG
Organism: Ophiothrix spiculata; assembly: GCA_000969725.1. Lineage (NCBI taxonomy): Eukaryota > Metazoa > Echinodermata > Ophiuroidea > Amphilepidida > Ophiotrichidae > Ophiothrix > Ophiothrix spiculata. Next base: position 55,308 of record JXSR01S051635.1, read on the forward strand.
GTCAACCAGCTTCCTAGTGTTAAAAATGGTGAAGTTATAGATAAAAAATGTTGTGGCCCGTGTGACTGAAAATTTCAGATTTCTTATTTATTTAAGCTTTCATTATACAGGGTAGCTTCTTCAGTGGCTAAGCACTGCTATTCTAGAAGGCCTTGGTACAATTGCACTACAAACAATACCATAATTTACAAATATTTACAAGAAATTGTATAAAAATAATATCATATATACATATCAAAACAAAACATAAAACTATAGACAAAATACATGTTAAACCAAATGGGGAACATATTCAAATATCATTAATTAGATATTTGAATTGACCAAGGGACAAAGAATTAAATTTTGAACGAATGTCAGTATCAACAACATTGTTCCAAAGGTTTGCTGCTCTGACATGGAAAGTTCTAAAGCCAGAATTTGTTTTAAATCGGGGAACAACAAGAATGTTTGATGAATTTCCCCTTGTACTGTAACTATGGGTAGTATGAGTGAAAACAAAGTTTGAACACAAATAATTTGGGGCTTCCCCAATGAGACACTTAAATAACATAATAAGAACATGTTTCTTCCAAGTTACATCAATTATGACTTTGATCAATTGCTTAAGTGCAGAATTCTGCACCCCAATTGGATAAATTGACAAAAATGGTATTTTCCCTTCTATTTCGGCTGTGCTATATTTTTTAAAAAGGGTGCACCCTCAAGACTCTCACTGAATTGCAATGGCAAATCAAATAGTAGGGTTAAAAACAAAAGACACCAAACTATATTTAAAGACAAGCAATTTCTCTGATTTTCTCCGTAGGGCACTGTATTAAGCAAAATTTGAGGGTCACAAAAAGTTTAATTTGAACATAATACAGGATGTCCAAAATTTAATTAAGGCTTGTGCACACTTGACTTTTAACACAGGCAACCATTAAAACAGACTTCTGGTCTGATTTAGACACAACAAAATAATTCTTCGTAATAACAAATTGGTGACAATGTCAGATCCAATGCTATCTGCCTGATGATTGATGGTCACACGATTATTGAAAATGGATTTATTCCATCCTCCATGTACTTACGGTCATTACTCTTGTTCCCAAAAAGAGGGAGACAGAGCATTTCTAAAAAACTGGTACCACATATCGCTTTTAAATATCGACTATAAAATTTTATCGAAAGTCTTGGCTGACCGTTCATCCAAAGTTATGTCATCAATTGTCTCGCCTGATCAGACTTGTTGCGTGCCGGGCCGGGACATTGCTGACAATGTCTTGTCATGTATCATCAAGGTATCACACAAGAAATGATCAAAACAAGCAACAAATTAACAAATCTAGACTGCTTTTCTCAAACAAGAAAAAATTAACATTAACTTTAGTAAATCAATTTAAATGCTAATTCTATTTTATTTTGTTTCTGTTCCTCAATTTGTTTTAATAGGAATAGAAAATAAACAAGATGAAACCACTTCACAAAACCCAAAGAAACCAGGAAACCAATCAGATGACAAAACTGATATCACTAAAGAAACACACATTACACCATCTCCAAGTAAAACGCCACATGGTCGCCCCAAAAAAGATGCTACAGAGACTAGTGCAAATATTTGCTCGCCACAGAGGGTCAATGAAGAAGATACACCATGTGAGACAGACAAACAAACTGTTGAATCAAGTGACCAATTGGAAGAACAAATTGATATCACTAAAGAAACGCCCGCTACACCATCTTCAACTAAAAGACCACGTGGTCGACCAAGAAAAGATTCTATTGGCACAAGTGGAAATATTTGCTCACCACAACAGGCCAGTGAAGAAAATGCACAATGTGTCACAGACAAATCAAGTGACCAATCGGAAGAACAAACTGATATCACTAAAGAATCGCCCGCTACACCATCTTCAACTAAAAGACCACGTGGTCGACCAAGAAAAGATTCTATTACCACTAGTGGGAATATTTGCTCACCACAACAGGCCAGTGATGAAAATACACAATGTGTCACGGACAAACCAACTGTCAAATCAAGTGACCAATCGGAAGAACAAACTGATATCACTAAAGAATCGTCAACTAAAAGACCACGTGGTCGACCAAGAAAAGATTCTATTACCACTAGTGGAAATATTTGCTCACCACAACAGGCCAGTGAAGAAGATACACCATGTGAGACGGACAAACAAACTGACCAATCAGAAGAATTAAACCATGCCACTGAAGAAATGCTAACTGCGCCATCTCCAACTAAAAGATCACGTGGTAGGCCAAGAAAAGATGCTACAGAGATCAGTAGAAATATTTGCTCACCACAAAGCTCCAATGAAAAAGATACACCATGTGAGACGGACAAACAAACTGATGGATCAACTGACCAATCAGAAGAACAGAGTGGTGTTGAAGAGATGCCGTCAACTTCTTCCTCTACTAAAAGACCCCGTGGTCGACCCAGGAAAAATACTACAGAGACTGATACAGATACCGCTTCACCGAGTGAGATAGTTAAACAAACTGAACAATCAAAGGAAGCAATTGGTGTTGAAGAGGCGCCTTTAACTGCTGCTTCCCCTACCAAACGGCCTCGTGGTCGACCAAGAAAAAATGTTTCAGAGACTGATGCAGACACTTCTACACCATGTGATATGGACAAACAAATTGACCAATTGAAAGGGCAAAGTGGCACTCCCATAACCAAACGGCCTCGTGGTCGACCCTTTAAATATGCTAGAGAGACTGATGCAAACACCTCTATTCGAAGTGAGAATGTAAAACAAACTGAACAGTCAGAAGAACAAAGGGATGCTGAAAAGATGCCTTCAACTACTCCTTCCTCCAACAAACGGCCTCGTGGTCGACCAAGAAAAACTGATGCAGAAACTGATGCAGACACTTCTACAGCAAGTGAGACAGAAAGACAAACTGGCCATTCAGAAGAACAAAGTGATGTACAAGAGATGCCTTTAACTACTCCCACTACAAAACGGCCTCGTGGTCGACCAAAGAAAACTGATGCAGTCATTTCTCCACTAAGTGAGATGGGAAAACAACCTGACCATTCAGAACAAAGTGATGTTCAAGAGATGCCTTCAACTACTCCCACTATAAAACGGCCTCGTGGTCGACCAAAGAAAGTGGCTACAGAGACTGATGCGGATACTCCTACACCATATGAGACTGGAATGCAAACTGACCAGTCTGAAAATCAAATTGGTGTTGACGAAAATACAACTACTCCCTCTATCAAACGGCCTCGTGGACGACCAAAGAAAATGGCTACAGAGACCCATGCAGACACTTGTAAACCATATGAGACTGGAATGCAAACTGACCAGTCAGAAGAACATAGTGGTGTTGATGAAAATACAACTACTCCCTCTGAGAAACGGCCTCGTGGTCGACCGAGGAAAGTGTCTGCTGAGACTGATGTAGACACTTCTAAACCATGTGAGACTGGTATGGAAACTGACCAGTCGGAAGAACATACTGGTGTTGATGAAAATACAGCTTCTCCCTCTGACAAACGGCCTCGTGGTCGACCCAGGAAAGTATCTGCAGAGACTGATACTGGCACTTGTAAACCATATGAGACTGGTGTGCTAACTGATCAGTTGGAAGAACATTGTGGTGTGGATGAAAATACAACTACTCCCACTACAAAACGGCCTCGTGGTCGACCAAAGAAAATGGCTACAGAGACCAATGCAGACATGTGTAAACCATATGAGACTGGTATGCAAACTGATCAGTCGGAAGAACATAGTGGTGTGGATGAAAATACAACTACTCCCTCTGAGAAACGACCTCGTGGCCGACCAAAGAAAGTGGCTATAGAAACTGATGCAGACACTTCTAAACCATTTGAGACTGGTATGGAAACACATCAGTTGGAAGAACATGGTAGTGTTGATGGAAATACAGCTACTCCCTCTGACAAACGGCCTCGTGGACGACCAAAGAAAATGGTTACAGAGACCAATGCAGACACGTCTAAACCATACGAGACTGGTATGCATACTGACCAGTCGGAAGAACATAGTGGTTTTAATGAAAATACAACTACTCCCTCTGACAAACGGCCTCGTGGTCGACCTAGAAAAAATCCTACAGACACCTTTACAGACACCTCTAAACCATGTCAGACAGACAGAAACACTGACCAATTAGTAGAACAAAGTGCTGTAAAAGAGATGCCTTTATCTTCTCCTTCCCCTACCAAACGACCTCGTGGGCGTCCAAGGAAAAATTCTATAGAGACTGATCCAGACACTTTCACATTAGAGGCAGACCAACAAACTGATCATTTGCAACAACAAAGTGGTGTGAAAGTGATGTCCTCAGCTGCTCCTAACAAACGGCCTCCTGGAAGACCTCCTGGAAGACCTCTTGGAAGGCCTCCTGGAAGACCTCCTGGAAGGCCTCCTGGAAGACCTCTTGGAAGGCCTCCTGGAAGACCTCCTGGAAGGCCTCCTGGAAGACCTCCTGGAAGACCTAGGAAAGACGCTACAAAGATTGATGCACACATTTCTACACTAAGTGAGACGGACAAACAAACTAACCTATCAGAATGGCAAAGTGGTGTTAAAAAGACATTTTCAACAACTTCCTCTAACAAAAGGCCTCGTGGTCGACCAAGGAAGACTGATGCACATTATGTCCTATCTAAACAACAAAGTGGTTTTAAACGGATTCCCTTATCTTCTTCGTCCTCTACCAAACGGATTCGTCGTCTGCCAAAAAAATATGCCACAGAGACTGATGCAATTGTAACTGTCAACAGAGGGTGGAAAAAGAAATATGAAGAAGAGACGGAAGATGAGGAAGATGAAACTAATGGGAACAAAACTCCAGGTGTAAAGAGTTCTGGTCAAATTAGGCATAGTAAAGGTGGTGATGAGGCCATGTGGATTCCACGAGGTGAGAAGAGGAAGAGGAAGAGACTCAGCAAAGTTGGTTTTGATGAAGAGGAAGAAGATGAAGACGATATAGAGGAAGGAGTGATATCAACCGGATATACGGCACGGACTAGAAAGAAACTGATTGAGAGTGGGCAGCTGGAGGAAGATGCACCACCAGCAAAGAGAGCAGATACAGGTAGGACTGATAACAATCTTGTACACTCGCACTTGAAAGTATTTCCGCACAATTAAAAACGTTCAAAAACCTCGTTTTTTTATACTAAACGACCTAGAATCATCAAAGATTCATACTAGTATAGGTAACTTATCTATTCAATATGAATAAATCGATGTTTCTTTTATTATTTAGTCTTCCATTGCTATAAAAATGGCTGATTTCATGAACCATATACAGATACACCGCAAGTACAAATCTCATTACTATGTATAATCAATTTTTCATAACCTCATTATTACCTAGTAACAGGACAATATTTTCAGGTCGTAAGTTTTAAAACAAATGCTCAGAAATGTATATAAACTCACTTTTTATGTTCAGATGAAAGTTAGTCTAGTAATATGCATTACATGCCATATTTTCAAATGCAATGAATGCAATTCTGGAATAGTTACTTCGATAATTATACGATATAGACCCTGTAGAAAAATGATGAAAATCAGATAAACCCCTTTTAAGATATGGCTGAATAAGGTTTTGTGCGGAAATACTTAACAGTGTATTACATAATCACCACAGATTGCAGGTATTGATATTTTGTATTATATCACCTAGTCAAGCAGAAAACAAGTTAAAGAGTCAATTCATGATCCACTTTTCATCCTTAAAGTCACCTCTATCAAAATTTAGTTTTTAGCTTATAAGAATCCTCAACTGGTATATACGATCCCCAAACCATTCTTTTATATGTGCTTGCATATTTGAGAAAACAGAGAAAATGTGTCATTTTCTATTTATTGTCGGGACCCGACAATAATTACAACACAGTATCCTATGGGGATTTTCAAAATGCTGAAAAACTTGTAACTTGAATACGAACAGTCGGAATCATGTGAAATTTTCAGAACATATTTATGTTGTATT
>JXSR01S051637.1:0-10200 GCA_000969725.1 Ophiothrix spiculata
AGGGTATCCCTCGCCCTTAGGGTAGGCTGCCGGTATCCCGCCTGCAGTCAACTTAGGTTAAATCATATTTTCTCTGTGATTATTGCTCTTGATCCTATGTCCGTTTCACCGAGTGCCACTTTGTTATCTCAATTAGATGTTGCTTTTAGCAATTTTATTGAGTATTAATTTAGATTTAGATAGATTTAGGTGAAAATACATATAAGGTCATAATTTGCGGAAAGTGACCTTTAAGCTTACTTTAAAACACAAGCAAAGTTTCATTTCAAGAAAATGATCAGAAATGTGAAATATATCTGAATATTTTGAGGACAATCAACAGAAAATATAGGGCTTACTGATCTTTGAATTTGTTTATCTCAGTAATATTTTACTCCCTGACAACCTTTGAAGGACCATATCTTGACTTTTGGAAATAGAGTAAAGTGCATTGAGGTGTGATTTTAATCCTTATAACATGGTCCTTGCTAATATTTTAAAAAGTGAAAATGACAAGAGGCTGCATTTATGGCTGGTTTGGGATGAACAGATAGTGTTTAGGCAATATCAGATTTAAAGACAGACCAACATTTGTACAGGAGTAAAGAACATCAAATGACTTCACTTGACTAACAGACACAGTCAGAAAACATCACTGGAATCAAACTAAAAATGAACAGCTTATGCAAAATCACAATTAAGTATCATTACCCATAACAGTGATAGTGAAAGTGCAAATTGCAGCATTGCCAGCCTGATCAATAAATCTATAAATGACATCAGTTGGCCCCAGCGAGAAAACCTCTCCAGACCTATGTGTCTGGAATCTGTTGGGGCTAAGGCCTGAGTTATCTGTAGCTGTAGGTTCCGTCCAGGTAGCTACTGCAGTCGTGTCTTCTGCAGTTGCCGTGACTGTTTGTGTTTGTGGGCAGCCTGATATCACTGGTGGCTCTGTGTCAGGTTGAGGTTGACTTGCTGGAAAACAAATGGTCATGGGGAATTTATCATGCTATTATTGAAGAATTTCAAAAACAAATTGGTATATTCACTGGTTCTAGTGATATCATGAGACATAGGACAGAGAAGTGTTATACACAAAACAATAAGATATTTTACTCATTAAAGATCTATTAATTGAAATATCATGTCTATGGCTTTGATGATGAACAATGAATGCAAATAACATTATCAAAAGTTTCATATTGTTCAGAAGACACTCCTTTCCATAAAAAAGACACAAAATTCTGCTCTTATGCACTAAAAATTCTAGTATAGTTCAGGTAGCACTATCTAAATTTTTCAAACCAGGATTCAAATACTTAAAAAAAGTAGGCAAAGCTGCTATAAGAAACATCTTGTGTAAAATTAAGTAGAATAGAGCTACCTACGCTGACGTCACTTGACCCCAAAAATGGTGGATATGGTCTTTAACCCCTAAAATGGCAGACTTCCATCTTCCAAAAGTTTTCAGTTAAAAATCTGTAAAAATTGATCATCTTAGCACATCATTTGAGACTTGCCAGTAAAACAATGTATTTTGTTACCTTTATGATATACTGGTTTCAAAATATAACAAGTATTCACTGTCATGACTGTAGAAAAACACAATTTATCTGATCAAACGCAACACATGGAAAGGGGAAATTTTGGTTTGTTTACGTTCGTCATGACTGTAGTACAATACTACGATCATTACCGCTATGAACAATGACCGATACTGATGCATGCTACCTCCATGGAGTTCAGTCTGGGTAAGAGATAAAACACCCAGATGTGTAGGTAGCTCTATGAGCAAACAGAAGTAACAGAAAATACTCGAGTTGAAGATGTGGTGGTGGTAAAAGGAAAACTAACATTATTGGAGTCAAGAAGTCAATAAAAATATATGAAGCAATCTGACAATCAATCATGGTGAGAACAAATATTCTGACATAAAACTATAAAGAACAGTTCATGCAATGTTACAAATGTCATTACCTCTGACAATGATAGTGAAAGTGCAAAGGGCAGCATTGCCAGCCTGATCAATAAATCTGTAAATGACATCAGTTGACCCCAGTGAGAAAACCTCTCCAGACCTATGTGTCTGGAACCTGTTAGGCCTAAGGCCAGAGTTATCTGTGGCTGTAGGTTCCATCCAGGTAGCTACTGCAGTCGTGTCTTCTGCAGTTGCTGTGACTGTTTGTGTTTGTGGGCAGCCTGATATCACTGGTGGCTCTGTGTCAGGTTGAGGTTGACTTGCTGGAAAACAATTGGTCATGGGGAATTTCTCATATTAACATTGAAGAATTTCAAAAACAAATTGGTATATTCACTGGTTCTAGTGATATCATGAGACACAGGACAGAGAAGTGTTATACACAAAACAATAAGATTTTTGACTCATTAAAGATCTATTCATTAAAATATCATGTCTTATGCGTAGACGATGAACAATTAATGCAAATAACATTATCACAAGTTTCACATTGTCACTCCTTTCTATAAAAAAGACACAAAATTCTGCTCTCATGCACTAACAAATCTAGTATAGTTCAGGTAGCACTATCTAAATTTTTCAAACCAGGATTCAATAGACGTTAAAGAAACCTATCAGAAAACTACACAAATTAAAACCAAACACATCTAAACTAACATTTTACTTTAAAAAGAAGGCACAGCTGCTATAAGAAATATCTTGTGTAAAATTAAGTAGAATAGAGCTACCTACGGTGACGACACTTGACCCCAAAAATGGCGGATATAGTCTTTAACCCCCGAATGGCGAACTTCATCTTCCAAAGGTTTTCAGTTAAAAATCTCAAAAAATTGATCATCTTGGCACATCATTTGAGACTTGCCAGTAAAACAATGTATTCAGTTACCTTTCTAATATACTGGTTTTATAATATAATAAGTATTAACTGTCATGATTGTAGAAAATCACAATTTATCTGATCGAACGCAACACATGGAAAGGGGAAAGTGTGGTTTGTTTACGCTCGTCATGACTGTAGTACAATACTACGATCATTACCGCTCTGAACAATGACCGATATTTATGCATGCTACATCCATGGAGTTCAGTCTGGGTAAGAGATTAAACACCCGGATGATTGTGTAGGTAGCTCTATGAGTAAACAGAAGTAACAGAAAATACACGAGTTGAAGATGTGCTGGTGGTGAAAGAAAAAGTAACATTATTTGAGTCAAGAAGTCAATAAATATATATGAAGCCATCTGACAATAAATCATGGTGAGAACAAATATTCTGACATAAAACTAAAAAGAACAGTTCATGCAATGTTAAAAATGTCATTACCTCTGACAATGATAGTGAAAGTGCAAAGGGCAGCATTGCCAGCCAGATCAATAAATCTGTAACTGACAAAACTTGACCCCAGTGAGAAAACCTCTCCAGACCTATGTGTCTGGAATCTGTTGGGGCTAAGGCCTGAGTTATCTGTGGCTGTAGGTTCCGTCCAGGTTGCTACTGCAGTAGTATTTCCTGCAGCTGGTGTAAATATGAGTGTTTCTGGACATCCCGATATAACTGGTGGTTCTGTGTCTTGTTGTGTTACTGGAAAACAAAGGGTCATGGAGAATTTCCCAGTTAGGATTTTGAACAAATTGACAAAATTTTAAACAATTATCCCGCCAATCCATCAGTTTTATTCACAATGTGTATACAGATACCATATTTGGAGATGGTAAATTTTGTGTCAATCAATTATTTTTAAATTGTTGCTATATGAACAGTTCCTTTTTTTGGCCATGTTAGGAATTAAAATACTTCCTTGCAAAACAAACCCCTTTAAGTGGTAGTTACTGCCAGTTCTTTATCGTTAAAACAGTAGGTTGCTTTAATCAAAATTCATACATCTGTAACTCTCATTGATGTGTAAGGCATTTGAACTTTTTGTGTTAAGCTGTAGAAAATCTATGTAAACAGACCATCCAATTTCCATCACTACTTGTGTACTCCAACCTCAGCATTGTCATCTTCTGGAATAAACATGCAAAATATCAAAAAAACAAATTACCAGTGATAGTGAATGTACAGACTGCCTCATTGCCAGCTTGATCCAATGCAATATACTCCACTTGTGTGCTCCCTACAGCAAACTCACTTCCAGGAGCTATGTTTTGGAGAATGGTTGGTTGTGCACCTGTGTTATCAGTAGCTGTAGGTTGAGTCCAGTTGACTACCCTGGTGTTGGAACCAAGTGGTACTGTGTAGGTGCCATCCGAGGGGCAATCATGGATGACAGGTGGTATGGTATCCTCCTCAACCACTGGGTTGGCGGTAGAAAGTTATATACACATGGCCTTGGTTAGTATTATGAATGGCTTAACTAACATTCAGTATAATGAGTAGGTTAAATGAATATTTTGTGGCTTAAAATGTCTACTTTTTATTTTCATTTCATAAAATATTGTGCAACTCTCATATCTCATAAAAAGTGATTCTTCTGACCATTTAGTTGTGTGACCCTTGGTAATACCTAGGGAGCAAAACAGGTTTACTTGCAACGAGAAATTATTTTTATGTGTCCTATCTAGATGGGTGCTATGGACCATAGGTAACATCGCTAGGGTGGACACAAAATCATTCTGTTGCACGGAACCATACAGGAGGGGGGTAAAAGTCATTACAGGGGGCAACTTTGAAAATTGGTCAAATCTTGTTCAAAACCACTCTAACATGTTCCTCTCATCATAACGAACCAGAAAATGTATACTTTGACCCATATCCGATGAGTGCTTCAAGAGTTATATCCGAAAAACATGAAAGGTCAAATCAAGGGTCAAGAGATGGGTCTATGGGAGTCATAAATTTTAAAAGTGTTCGATTTTATTCAGAATGGTCTCAAATTGTTCATCTTGCAAAACTGTCTGTACAAAGTAATATTTTCAAACGTCTACGATCAACCGTTGCTATGGTTACAGGTCGATATAAAGTTTTTGTTATATTATGCATATGCACCAATTGGAAATAACGTTTCTTTCTTGATACCATATAAACGATTGATCGAAGACGTTGGAAAATATTACTTTATGTAGACAATTTTGCAAGATGAACAATTTGAGACAATTTTGAACAAAATCCGACACTTTTAAAATTGTTGACTCCCATAGGCCTAACATGTGACCCCTGTAATCACATTTCATGCTTTCGAATATAACTCAAAAACTCTTCATCAGATATGGGTCAAAGTATACTTTTTCTGCTTCGTTATGATGAGAGGAACATAATAGAATGGTTTAAAACAAAATTTGACAAATTTTGAAGCTTGCCCCCTGCAATGACTTTTACCCCCCTCCTGCGGGGTCCTGTGCAGGTGACTGATTTTGTGTCCACCCTAGTGTTGTTACCTACGGTCCAGAGAACCAAAATAGATAGGACACATTATTTCTCGTTGCAGTTTTACCCCTAAAATAGGGTTTTGCTCCCTAGGTAGTAACTTGGTGTTAAAAACTAAGGAAACAATGATCAGAAAACTAAATCATCCCTCAAACTCACTTGGTCAGATTTAACCTCCCTTCCTTAAGGCCTTACATTTGTTTTTGTTTTGTTTTGTTTTTGTTTTTTGTTTTTTCATTTTGTTTTGATTTGTTTTGTTTTTTTGGCCATGTTAGGAATTAAAATACTTCCTTACATTTAATTTTCAACAGCATACGTACTTCAAACCATATTTCCTTACATTTGATATTTTTATGAAAGGATTTTAAAACTTTACTTTCTTACACCTATTTTTTTAATGTAACGATTTTTTAAGACCAAAAAGGCAAGTCAAAATTTTGTGGATAAACTTACATAATCAGTTTTCCTACTTGGCATTATTATAAATTTGAATTTATCATTCAACAAGTAAATCCACCACTGTATTCACTTTTAATAAAGAAAAAACTATAGCTTGGAAGCCATAGGCATCAAGTTCAATCTCAGGAGGGATAAACTAATAAGTAAATCAGTACCATTGAAGGCAAACAGTATCTAAGATCATTGACTTATAACCATTCAAAGTATTAAAACATAACAGGCAGAGTTAAAAAATCAAGCAATAAGACAGATAGTAAACTTCAATTACCATTGACAGTAAATGAACAAAAAGCCACATTTCCAGCTTGGTCAGTAAACATATAGGTCACCTCCGTATTTCCTACAGGAAAACTCGCTCCAGAATGATGCGATTGGAATACGCTAGGGGTTTGACCAGAATCATCTGTTGCTGTAGGTTCTGACCAGGTCACTGCTGCTGTAGGCATTCCAGATGGAACCGTCACTGTAGCAGGTTGGGGACAGTTGGTCACTGTTGGTATGGTACCGTCACCAGCTGAGACTAGGTATTTGTTTAGAATTGAAAGGATGGTGTTAGTATGGGAATAAAAGTGTTAGTAGGTTGGTCAGGGGAAAAGTTCTAAACACGTGATATAGTCTTGTTTTGTTTGGTTGTTCCAGTATAGGCAAAATTACATTTATTTTAGAGTCAGAAAAATTGATGATATTTTTGAAATGTAAAGTTCCTAAGACATTTCTTATCCTTGCCATTTATTAGAATGTAAATAGTTTTATGCATTGCATGCATATTCAAAGTGGGTTTTATCAGCTAAATGTTCAGTTTGGTAGAGATTGATAATGTTATTTCGAAGTATACATTAAATTTAAAAATTTCTTTGATGACTTTGACCAATTAAATAGGAAGTTTAAGCAGTTTACGGTGCTGACATTTGTACACAAACACAAAAATTTGAATCATTTAGTAAAACTGTTGGTCTTTGTCTCCAAAAATGAAAAACAAGTAATGACTGGGTTGATCATGTGACCTAAACTAATTGGATCCTCTAACCTGTAAATTCCACTAAATACTATTTTAGTCAAAAATGATATTTTGACTAAAGTGTACTTTAGTGTTTGGATGTGTAGTATAAGGTGTGTCCCTTATATCTTGTGAAGGTCTGATATGAAGTCATAATAAATTGTAATGTTGCTTCAAAATATCACAAAATCATTGCTATTGGATTACTATTTAGATTATTATATATTGCTAATTACCAGTAATTGTGAAAGCGCAAGAAGCCATGTTTCCCGAGGCATCAGTAAATGTATACATGACTTGTGTAGCTCCCACAGAGAAGGAGTCACCAGACCTATGTGATTGAAACACCGATGGTTCTACACCGGAGTCATCTGTGACTGTTGGGTCTGTCCATGTCATCACCCGGGATGAAGATCCTAATGGTACTGTATAGGTTTGTGACTGAGGACAGTTGCTCACTACTGGTGGGTTGATGTCAATTTGTGTCACTGTTTTGTGCAACAAATGTTACAAAATGTTAGTAATATTATGGTTAGTATCTTTCATGGAAAAGCTTGTTAAGAATGATATAGGAAGGATAGTGCAGATAATTTCAATTAATAATCTTAATTCAAATGACTCATTTATTTAGTTTGAAGTAGAGAATCCACAACATAATCAGATCCTTTGGCCTTTATGTTCATTTTAATAGCAAATCATTTGAATTGGGAATTCCCAAGTTTACGTAGATATGAGTTGTATTAAAATAGAAAAGTTCTTAAAATTCTACAACAAATTGCCACTGACTGGAATCATACTTGAGAATCTCCTATTGCAAAAAATATGTTCCTAGAGTTATATTTGTTTTCTGATGTAAATTTATTTACACAAACTGATTCAAAAGACACAAGCACAAAATGTACCAAAAAGAAGCCATCAACTTGCTATTAAATACCCAGTAAACTTATCCTTTTCTGATTAAATGGTAACAAAATATTTATTTACCAGTGACAGTAAAAGAGCAGAAGGCTTCGTTCCCCTGCTGATCTGGGCACACATATCCAACCTGTGTACTACTAACAGGGAATGCACTGCCTGGCTCATGGCTCTTCAAACACGATACTGTAGCCCCTGAGTTATCAGTAGCTGTTGGTTCGGTCCATGTGACTACTGCAGATGTTGTACCCAGCTCAATATTTTGGGTGATGGGATCAGGACAGGTATTGATGGTTGGTGGGTTGACATCTACTTCTATGACTGCATAAAGTGATGTCAAATGGATGTTTTAGTATGGAATACAAAAACCAAATGTATATCAAACTAAATACAATCTTACCACAAAATTGTAAAAGTGCTCTAAACAATAACCATATCATTTGACATGCTACAAATAAAAGAAACTGAGCTTGCATTACAAATGTTATGTCAAATTATCCAAATCAATGTTACCTATCTTGTTCCATATATCTACTAGGGACTATAAAAACCACAGAACAGAATGAAAAAAAGACCAAGAGAAAGACATACAATCATTACAATAGAAATATTTTCTTAAGTTTTGTCAGAAAAACATGAACTCAACTTCTTAAAAAGTGAACTAATAAGAACTAAAAATTTGAACAAAGATTTAAAATTAAGGCAGTAAAAGATCACTTTCTAACATCAAATCATAGAGGCATGCAATGTACATCAATCAATGATCCTACCAGTAACAGTGAAGTCGCATTCTGCTCTATTACCAGCTGTGTCGGTAAAAATATAGGTAACCGAAGTAACACCAATGCCGAATTCATCACCTGGAGCATGGCTTCTTATTGTTCTAACCGTTCCTGACTCATCTGTAGCTGATGGTTCAGTCCAGGTCACAGAGTGGCTTTGAGTTCCCAATGGAACACTAGCAGTCAATGGTTCTGGACAGTTACTTATTACAGGAGGTGTCACATCCCCATTTCCGCTTGTAACTAAAAACGAACCAGGAATATGCGATTAGCAACTTTTTAGGGGGGTAGACTACTGTAGTCCCAAATAGGAAACAGGAATGCAGATATACAAGGTAATTGATATACGCATCACTGATGATGTATCTTCAGAAGCAATTGATCTGAACTCCTTTCCTATTACAATTGCAATATTGCTGTGACGGGATCATGTCACATCATAGTGAAACAGTCTGCTTCAAGTACAAAATAATGATGGTTCTATTTGACATCCTGGTCAAGAATAGAATATGAGCAAACTTCCTAACTTTAAATGCCTAATAGTGAAGTGTTGAGATCTTTGCAGGAAAGAAAGATACATTTTTGTGATGTAAGATATATTATATAAAACACAATGATAATAAAATGCTGTAACCATATATATAAAGTCATTCAAAATTATTTAAAAACACACATTACAATTTTGTGGGATGATTATTAAAAAAAGAAATACTGAAACAATCCATATTGAACCAAACCTCTGTGACAGCTTTGAAGTCAGAAACATAAAAGAAAACATTACACAAAACAGCATGCTGAACAAGGCAAAGGATTCATGCTAGGAACAGAGACAACAGAGACAATCAAGTAAATCCATCTTAACTTACATGTAGACCAAGACATTGAAGGACAAATTTACATGCAACATGGTAAGTTGGTTGATGTGTAATCATCGAATGTATGGATGATTTTAGCTGGGAACCTCATTACCTAGATGATTGGGTGACACTCTAATGCAATAGGCATGCACAAACAGTTCTATTTGAATGATTGAGGTGGTAGATCAACAAAGACCACTCTGACCACTTAAGGCTTCATGGAGTCAGTTTATCTAAAAAATCTTTCAAAATTAAAAATATTCTGGTTTCTTTAACAATGTGTTATTCATGAAGTAAAATTGCATGTTTGCAAAATGTTCTTCAATTTGGTTGCCTGTTTGTTAACAAAAGGGAGAGTTGCTAAAATTATGGATTATTAAGCAATATGAGATATTTAAATAGTATACTCATATATCTATCCAGAACAGAAGGACACCATAAATATACAATGCACATGGGGTTTGGATAAAGGTAAAGAATGCAAATACTCAGGTTGTCAGAAGCCTAAACATGCAACTTATTCATATTTTAAACCTCAAATATAAACTTTTGAATTTAATTACCGATTGTTATGGTAAAAGTACATCTGGCCACATTTCCTGACACATCCGTAAATGTATACACAACATCAGTAGAGCCAAGAGCAAAGCTGTCCCCTGGCTCATGTGTCTTTGTAACCGTAGGTTGAACCCCACTATCATCCGTAGCCGTAGGCTCAGGCCATGTGATAGACTGAGTTTGGGTGCCAGGTGGTACGGTGTAAGTGGCAGACTGGGGGCAGTCGTTAACAGTAGGTGGAATAGCGTCAATTCTAATGACTGCAAAAGGGAAATTGTTAGTATGGTTGTATTAGTATGAAGCTTATTT
>JXSR01S051643.1:5560-17763 GCA_000969725.1 Ophiothrix spiculata
CAATTTTTCAAGATTTCAAAGCCCCACCCATTAAAATGTGTGGACTGTCCACTATGAAAAGGTTACAACACATCAAAATAACAGCAAAATAAAAACACAAATGGAGGAGTAGACCGGAAAGCCAATAAGGCCAGAAAATAGCCTACCCCTTACATGAGATTATAGAATACAAATTTTACGAACAGATAATCATCATGTGATGAAAAACATTGCTATGAAATTTAAACAATCAAGAATATCAAAACATAATAGCCAAAATTCCTTATTACATTTTGTACAGGCAGTAAAATCACAACCAGTGTAGCTCTGACTGCGCCATCTATTTTCCACTGGCAATACTAAGCAGCAAAATCCTCTGTGCACCACAACCTCGCTGCTTAGTCACTGAATTGATTCGGTCACTGAATTGATTCGGTCACTGGATTTATATTGATCACAGAAATTACAAGACAGAGGGGAACTTGGTCAGTGGATAAGGATAAGACGGAGGGAGGTTGGTCAGTATAAGGGTTAGTTGAGGGATCTGGGCAAGATCTAAACCAGTGACTTACATTACTGCTTTCATACACGGATAGTTTTGTTGGTGCCCAATTTTTTTTGTCTCATTTTGAACAACTCGCATCATGAAAAATGTGGGAAATGTGCTCTTGCAAACATTAGTGAGTTGCTTAAGCCATAGGCCATGGTAGTCAAGGAGTTTACCAAACATAAAATTCATGATCATTTTTATGTAAACAATCACCTAAAATTAACAAATGCATGATCAAAGTACACATTTTGATTTTTTCAATCAACAAACACGCATGTAGATACTCATTAATTTAATACATGAGTGATCAAACAAAAAAGGGATCGCAAATAGCAAAAAGTCATGGGCTAATTTTAGCCCATGAGAATGCATTGGTTGTATAGGACGAACTGTCAAACCGTAATGGCTGCCATGGACGTCTACCTTCAGCAGTTCTCTGATCTCCTTTTTCATGACTTTCCTTGTGTAATTTCATTTTTGGTATTTCTATTTTCGCGGGATAATGTCTGTGACTATTGTTGTTGGATTTAATTCGTGAACGCGTGTCTGTAGCAAATACGCAGAGGTGTCTTACGCGAGCGTACATTTTCAAGGTATTTTGTCGCGTCTAAGCTCAAGACTCTGAGTCTGAGTACGCGTTCACGAATTTAATCCAACAATAGCTATATGACTACGCCTTGCGCAAGGCCTCGCGTATTGCATGCCGCATATTTCAGCGCGCGCTCCCCCTTTTTTCTCACACATTCTCCCACAAATTTATTTACTCCGATGAAGGACTTCTGTCCGAAACGTCAGTACCGTATTTTCTGTTAAAACATTGTGAAACAAGCCTACTAGTTTCTTTCTTCTTATATATTTTATCAACAATGTTAGGGACATTCATAAAATTGTCAACTTTATTTGTTGTGGGAAATTTTAATTTGTCTTGAAAGGTATTAAAATTACCTTTAAAATGAGGGGTCAACCACTTCATATGAATAACAAATGGCAAAGTTATGGATGAAAAACATACATCGAAATTCAACCAAATAATGCCAAAAATTGGGATCCCCTAGATGGGTAATTACTACACAGTTTTCTATGTTTTGACCCTTTTTCAAATCTGGCGGGCCTCCTAATAAAAATGCGCTTTTGTTTCATAGCATGTGTTTGGTATCATTTGAAAGGTATTGTTTCAAAGAAAATTCATATTTTTTATATCCTTCGAACTTGAACAGAATTAAAGTTAGAGCTTAAAAACTAAACTGGCACACTTTTTGAAAATGTTACAGCGCCCTCAACGTGATCATATATGAAATACCCTAACAATGTTACGTAGACTCGCATCCGATGATGATCATGTGGATGCAAGCGACGAGAGCTGTAATACAAGTCAAAGGCTAAAGCCTACAAAAGTATGAAAGCAGCATGATAAGAAATAAATTTTTTAACATTTACATTTTTTTTTATTGAGAGTTGTTTCATATGGATTCTGAAAAATTTACTAAAGCTTGTAAGCTTACCTGATGTCTTTGCAAAGGTCTTCTCGGATCGCTCCAACTTGTCGCCCGATTATTGTGGTCCACAAAAAATGGCCAACCTGTACCTGGATCGATAATCATTTCCCAGCCGTTTGGTAGCGGATCGTCTAAAGTAACTGGTCTGATGTTTGGCATTCTTTGGTTAAAACCCGTTGCGTGAGCCATACTTATACAAAACTCACACGATTTTCAAGAACATTCACGTACTTTCCATTCAATGACGAGTACTGAATTCCTGAATGACCCGACTTCCGAAATATCGAGAAGTTACAGGCGTTTTTTGTATCGTATCTTGTGATTGGTGTAAAATTGCGTAGTTAATATTACACGTCCAATCAAAAAGCAGGTAACAGAAATAGTTAG
The DNA here is from genome assembly GCA_000969725.1 of Ophiothrix spiculata. Taxonomy (NCBI): domain Eukaryota; kingdom Metazoa; phylum Echinodermata; class Ophiuroidea; order Amphilepidida; family Ophiotrichidae; genus Ophiothrix; species Ophiothrix spiculata. The sequence continues at coordinate 7,973 of JXSR01S051643.1, forward strand.
ATCCGCCCTTAACGTAATCACTTCCGGGTTGTGTTTACAGCTGATTTTGCCGGGAAAAAGGGGCTTGTTTTGCTCAATATCTGGTCTGAATATGAATATAGAAAACGATCTAAATATTCCTCCTGATGAGGAACCAATAGGGAAGAAAATAAGTCGAATTGCAACACAATTCCTGCTCCCAGTAGCGCTACCGGCTTCCAGTGCTTTGATCGGTAAGCTTCCATTGGCATTGGCCATTGCATTGCCATTGGATTGTTTTGGCATTGCATATACCAACTTGCATGCATTGCCATGACATTGTAATTTGTATTGACTCTTGACACATGCCACACATTGACACTGATTGTCATTTTCAACTAGGGGGCTGGCATTTTCTTCGGAAGGGGGTGGCCGGTGGGTCCCAAATATACTAATAATAATAATAATACAACAGCTTTTATAAAGCGCATTACACCGAAGTCCCTTAGCGCATTACAAACAACAAAATACAAAACAAACAATAATATAAAAAGATCAATCATTACAAAATGCAATGGTGAATAAATATGTTTTCAAAGAAGATTTAAATTGTTCCACATTTCTTGAGTTTTTGATATGAAAAGGCAAAGTGTTCCAGAGATCAGGGGCAGCAAATGAAAATGATCTATGACCATACGAAGCAGTAGAAACAGATGTAGCAACAAGATTTATTTTTGATGATGAACGTAGATTTCGACTAGGTTTATATTCCTGGATCAGGTCAGCAAGGTAATCTGGGGCAAGTCCATGGAGACACTTATAAGTAAGAAGAAGTATTTTGTACATGACGCGAAATTTAACAGGAAGCCAGTGAAGTTGGCAGAGCACAGGTGTAATATGATCACTATAATATGATTACTATATAGGGGAGGTGTAAAAATAAAGTGTGCTGGTTTGAAAAAAATAATAATATTTCATGGTTTACTGTTACATCAAATTTGCATCATTTTGTGTCCTATTTTCAAAAAATTTTCAAAGCGGGTTGGGCACGTCACCCTCAAACTCCTCCTGCAGCAAATGTCAGAAACGACTAAATACAGTCCCAGGATTATCAACAAGGACGCCTGGCATGGATGTACATTTCAAGTTCTCGTGTAGTGTGCCCTAATGTTGTATTGTAAAACAAACAAACTAACAAAGATTAGGGCCTACATAATTGATTCTGATTCCTTTAATTAACATGGGGGGGGGGGGTCACAAAATATTGGGATGTGTTTGTAGGGGGTGGTCATAAAATGTTCAGCTCTCGGATAGGGGGTCATGAAAAAAATTGCCATGTCTCTCCGCTTTTTGGGGACCTCCCCCCTTCCGAAGAAAATGCCAGCCCCCTTATTGCCTTTTGATTGTTTTACTTGTCAAAAATTTGCCCGGCAGCTGAGAAACCCGGTGATGGCTGGGACTGAAGTCATCTGAAACAAACCTTTTCATTCTGGGCTGGACGCATTTTCTCTCTTTTCTCAAAAATTGCAAGCACATTTGAATGAATGGTTTGGGGTTTGTAAGATATATATACCAGTCAAGGAGGATTCTTTTTCGCCAAAAAAACTAGATTTTGACAAAGGTGATCATCTTGAAGATGAAAAGTGGATCATGAATCAAGTGCCCTTTAAGAGGAACACTTATGAATCAAATGCAAGAGTAACCTTTAGGCTTCAGAATGTAACTTACAAGTGTCCTTAATATGAAAACACACAACCCTATACTTTGATCAACACCAAATAGGCGGGCCTCTTCACATCGTGAATTGATGCAAGTGCGTGCATAGCTGGACACAGCACAACTGCAGGAGACGCAGCGCGTTGCACGTGTGACTCGAGCATCATTATTCCACAGCGCGGGTGTAATTGGGATTATGTTTACTTGCGGATGAAGAAAAGCCTCATAATTCCCGCCTATTTAGTGTTGATCAAAGTATAGGCCCAGTCTTGTATATAGGCCTTTACTAATTTTGATTTTTGTTTTACACATTACAGGATGGATTGTACAGAGAAGAGCATCCAGCAAACTAGAACAAGTCAAAAAGGAGCAAGATGACGTCAGGTACCTAACTCGAGATATTAACAACCTAAAAGCTGAACTTGAGCTTCTCCAATCACGTCGCAAATCTTTAACAACTGACGAATTGAAGAAAATTCAGCAGCACATATTGCACGCCGAACAACAAGATTACTTCAAAATCTCGCAGGACTTGGATAAAATGAAAGTCTTGCTTGAAAAACGGCAAGGAATCTTTTGCAGCGTATTTACAAGTCGTTTACATCGAATTGATCTTGAAAATCAACATCTAAAACCGTATGCGTATTCAAGAACTTATGACAAAGAACTTGGTTTGTACACTGGGGTGTTGGATATTTTGGAGAATGAAAAACATTGTGGTGCTGATGGTAGGCATGGCCATCTGATGTGGGTTTACATGGATTTATGGAAAGCTAGGGCTCAACTTAGAATGTATAAGAATGTTGCAAAGAGAATTGAGGAGGCATGACAATAGGACAGACCTATTAAGTGCCCCGTCGTATCGAAAGGTACCTTCAGGTCGACATAGTAAATTACATTATATGGGCCATTGAAGCTGAGCATAGTCAAAAATCACATCCAAGGTCGAATTTCATCAGAAACATTTACTTTTGAAATGTATTCTATCATATTAATCCGATTCCAACATTCAAAACATAAGAAAAAGGTGTTAAAAACCAAGATAATAATCCTTTCTCCATTAAAGTTTTATTTAGTACAAAAACTTCAAACTTAATTTTCTCAGAACTATAGTTTTCCGAATCAGCCCGATGCCTTTTGTCAATTTGGATGTAACTTTGCAACTGAACATCTAACAACCAAAAGTAAGGTGTCATTTTAAAGCTTAAAAACCCAGCTTTCAGATAAGACCAAAAAAATCTATTTTGATTTTGGGACCCTCAAGGTACCTTTCGATATGACGGGTCACATATGATAATGAATGTAAGTTATTAATATATATATATGAATCTGTGATAACAGAAGTTGAACTTCCCATGAATTTATAAAGTATAGTCTTTCCCTTTTTGAGACTTCTATTAACCAAGTCCTCAACCAGCAATCAAACCCGACACATCAAATTAAACTCCAGTGAGCTAGGCTGGATGGAGTAGAATATTGAATTTAACTGAAAACCTTTAAGATTTAGATTTAGTGCTTCAATACCATCTATCCTAATTGTAGAGCCTACACCATCACAAACAAGCTGGCATCTTCCATTTTGATCTAAACTCCGCATCATAAGTTCTTACCCATGATTTTCAACAAATGAATTTAGCGGTAAATTTTCAAAATCATTTGTTCTTTGCAAATCGGTATTGCATGTTTTACTTAATACATTCGGACTACAAATTGATGAGACTTGGTTGGTATGCCAAAAATTATCAGAAAAATGTTCATTTAATTCATATGCAGGTGTGTCGAACTCATGACGCGGAGTTTACATGTACACTGTATGTAACATGAAAATTCTATTCTGACAAAATTAAGATTTTCGCACATTTGAATGTTCATGCCTTTGTATCTCAAAACAAATTTGTATCAGCTTTCTTTTCATTTCCAAATTACAATTTTAACAACATAAAGTGAAACCTTATTAACACAAAATCAGTTAACACAAAAATCCTGATAACACAAAATGGTTGTTTGGTCCCCAAGTATTGACTTTCTGTGTGAATTCAGTTGGATAACACAAACTAAAATCTTTGACTGTGTTAATGAGATTCCACTGTAGACACATCAGTTCGGCAGAACTCGCAATTCGGATGCGTATCTGAAGTTAGATACCCAATATCAAAATTCTGATACCCGTATCTGAATTTGGATTAAAAACAGCTGAAACGGGATATCAGCTGAATTTGCCGCGCACCATATCGGTATGTATGATAGTCAATAACATTTATCACCATTTGTCATCTAAATTCTAAGAAAATGTTGGCCAAATTATTTTGCTTTCTGTGATCAGGAGCTATCAGGACATGTTTCGAAGCTGTTCTGCTGGAATTGCATAGATGGAAATGACATTTTCACAGATGCAAGAAAGATGTTCTTCATGTACTAGCCAGCTTGTGCTATTGATTTGTTTCCTGCGCCACGACAGGCATATCAGAATTCGGATACCCCTCCGTATCCTAATTCTGATACGGGTATCACAATTTTGATACAAAATGTGCGTGGGTATCCAAATTCAGATACGTATCCGAATTGTGAGTTCCGCCGAACCGACATAGTCCAATTGCAAATGTGCGCAAAAATTAAAACAAAAACTTCATTCTGACATGTTCTGCTCATGTCAATTTGAAACAAAAAAGTGTCATTTCAAAGCCGAGGATATGATATGTTCAGTCACAATTGAATAGGAGACACCAGAAAACCCCAACTCCACCAAAACTGTTTTTGAGCTATACAGAAAAAATTAGTATGCAGTTGCTCAACTAATCAATTAGTTGTCCCAAGGAACGTCAATAACTCAAACTAATTGACAGCATATGTGTTTATATTATTTATGTTTCCATGGCGACACAAGGGGAAATTTTAATCGTTGAGTTGGGGTTTTCTTGTAATGGCATAACAAAATATATGTATGTTTCACTAGCAAAAGATAAGAATGTAGTGAAAATTACACAAAATCAGCTAATTAGTAGTACCGAAGTTTTTAAAGGCTTATGCCACCAAATAGGGTGCTTTGGTGTTGTGATTTTGAAGGTCCAAGCTCATTTATTTCTGGGGCACCAGAAGTCACTATGTACCCAAGTCGCAAACTGGCTCACTATTGAGTGTCGTAGTACCATGTATTGTGCTACCCGACCTATTCCAATAAAAAAGCATGCCTCTGACAAAAGAATTATACAGTGGAACCTCTTTAACACAAAATCTGTTGTAACACAAAAGCCCTGAAAAAACAAAAAGTGGTTGCTTGGTCCCAAGTGTGAATTTTTTATGTGAATTCAGTTGGATAACACAAAATCCTGATAACCCAAACTAGAATCATTATCCCCAGTGACTTTTTGTTAACGAGTTTCCACTGTACCATAGGTTTATCGTTTTCAGCATGTGGCACTACAATGTCTAAGAAAACCCCAACTCCACAGATATCGACCTTATTTGCCTATTGTGTACATGTAAGTCCATTTAGAATTCACAGTTGGGTTCATCTTTGATATCACAGAAAGCAGGCCTGGAAAAACTGGGTAACATGGCCACCTGGCTGGTGGGAAATTCAGGAAGCTCGTGGGAAATTTGTAACCTTTGCAGCAGTTTAATGTTGGAAATATCCGTGAAATTGGGAAATCTCAGTTATTGGTTACCGGGAATTTTTTTTCCAGGTCTGACAGAAAGCCTGCTGATGTAGGGATGATTTGGTGGGCATAACTCAGTTTGACCAAAATAGTGCAGTTAGGCTGTTCTTGTACTGGCGTATTCAATTGATACAGTATTCATTAGTACAGTGGAAACTCTTTATTACGAAGTTGCTGGGGACGGATAAATTATTTAATTCTTTATATCCAAAATTGTGTTATATCAGGGTTTTAAAAACAATAAAACTTAGTTCAAGTGATACAGGAAAAATGATTCTTTATAACAGGGTATTTCTTATATCAGTTTTGTTATAATGAGTTTCTAGTGTAATTGGAAGTTCCCAGCATTCAGTTGCTGGTTTAGAAGGACTTGCAAGTTTTAAGCGCTAGATATAGTTCGTCATTTTTACCATCTTTAAAATCCAGACAGCTGAATGCATATTGACCTCGAGTTCCCAGACGATATTATCGATCGGAATAATCCGCTAAAACTACAATTAGAATGATAAAAAATCAAGACAGTGACAAAAATTCCAAATGAAAATGTTTCTCATTGGAGAAAAATGAAGTAGTCAGCAAATCTTTTCAACAGAATAAAATCCACAGTACCACAGGTCAAGGACAGATTTCAGATTATATTGAGAAGACCAATAATTATGGTATTGTTTGAAAACAATGATTACCAAAGAAAGTAATGCGCTATGAATTATGATGCGAAAAATATTTCACCATCACGAACATTTTGATAAATGGTCAAACATTTTACTCCATGGCAAAAATTTCACACAATGAGAAAAATCAAAATCAAAATTTTCATTCCGAAAGAAAATTTAACATAGTGGTGAGAATGTAACACCATGAGAAAAATTCTGAATGAAAATGACTACAAAAATGACGAAGTATATCTAGCGCTTTAATTAATTCCAAACATAATTATATGGATTGTTTGTTATGGATATATTAAGACAATGTACACATTTGAGATAGGAATAAATTGACAAAGCTAAATGTAAATCTGCAACTGGAACTCTATTTTTGTGGTCTACAATGTTTTTGCAAGCAGACGGTCTCATTCCAACGCTTTTTTTTTTTGGGGGGGGGGGGGGGGGGCATCAGTTACGGGTCCAAATTCTGATTTTCAACTTCAAAGTTCTCCACTTTGGTTGGTCTAAAAGATTTCCAATGGCCACATGTCCTTGCAGTGCATGCCACCTCATCAAAAATAACAATCCTGGCATAAATAGGCCTACAAGAAAACTTTCATCACCATATTGATTTTTACCTAATTTGATCATTACTTAGCAGCACATTCATGTTGGACCATAAGATCAAGAACATATGAGTGGTGGTCTGGCAAAATTAGCGTCACAATTGAAGATTTTAAATAAACGGCTGCTAAAGTAAAAATATGGTGAAAATATTAAATTGTTTGACATAAAACGCATTAATGCATGAGTGTTAAGCTATACCTCGCTTTTTGAAGGTCAATTATGCCGGGATGTGCAATTATTCACAGGTAATTGATCGCGTTTTGCTATAACCCACTATAGTAATCAGTAACTTTAAAAATTATTTGTGACAATTTTTACTGCCAGATTTTTGAGTGGACTGCCTTGAATTTCGATCTCTAAATGAAGATTGCTTTAGTAGCCAAAGAAAGTATGACATATTATATATCATTCAAAAGCTGGGATAATAGAGAATTTAAAAATGTCATAAACTCAATTTTGAACGACTTTCCACTCATTTTGCCAGAGCACCACTCATATTGAATTTTACCTAACTTGATCATTACTTAGGAGCACATTCATGTAGGACCATGTAAGATCAAGAAAACCCTGGAAAAAATCAAGTACGAAAATAGTACAACATTCCTAAGGTGCACATTTGGAACACATTATTATTATAGTACAGTTTTAGTACAAATATAGTACAAATTTGTGTACTATAAATGTACTCAAATTGTACTTAAATGATGTTCCAAATGTGCACCTTAGGAATGTTGTACTATTTTTGTACTCGATTTTGTCCAGGGCACATTGTACAACATGCTAGTCTTGGGCCTACAATGTAGCAGTACAAACTTACATTTCCAAGAATGGATAACAATTGTCCCTGTGTTTTCCTTCCTCACCAAACTTAAGTCTTAAATGCCTCCAGTCCACCTCCCTTCTGAATCTGATCTGTTCAAAAAGCCTCTGTTCAGAAGATCGTGTCCAATACTGTTCAGCTCATTCAAAGATTAGTATACAGTGGAGCCTCAAAACACAAAAACCCTGGAGCACAAAATTATTTTGGAGTCCCATGTGTTGATTTTCTATGTGACATGGGTTGGATAACACAAAATTCTGATAACACAAACTAAAATATTTGGCCCCAGTTTTGTGTTATCGAGGTTCCACTGCAGTAGTAAATTGTCTATGCACTAAAAATGGTAGTTGGATCAAACTGAACCTCCTCACCAGTGTTCTGTTATCTTCACATCCAAATTCAGGCTGAATCTGTTTACAGTTATAGGCCTGGATTTAACAAGTTTCATGGCCGTCTCAAACAAACACAGTAAATTGTCCTTGCACTGAGTTTCCTCCTGGGGCCACTCAAGTATGATGTTGCAAGCAGCGTGACCACAGTTTTTCAAAACACCCCCTACAGGTTGGAGGGTTCTGAAGCCAAAATATACCCTTTTTCCTCATTCATACCCTAAATTGGGATTTTATTGATACTGTTTTCACCCTAGGGTTTGAAAAAGTACCCTATTCTTGAAAATTGCCCCAAAATTGCTGTTTTTGATACCCTAAACGGTGTCACCTGATACACCCTTCAGACCTCAAAAACAACCCTATTTCACCTTTTTCTTGGTCACGCTATGCCTGCAACATTATATATGAGTGGCCACCGGGGTTTCCTAGGTATCAGTCTTCCTCTTCCTCATTGTATTTTAACATCTCCGCATCCAGATTTAGACTTTGAATCAGTTCATCATTGAAGGCCTTGGTTGTGGCATTTTGTTGTGAAGTGTTTGTAAAGTTTGCTGAGTTTCCTAGCCTTCAAGTATCGAAGTCTTCATCTTCCTCATTGTATTTTAGCATCTCTGCATCCAGATTGAGACTTTGAATCAGCTCACCCATTGAAGGCCTTGGTTGTGGCATTTTGTTGTGAAGTGTTTGTAAAGTTTGCTGGCAGACTTCTCGCCATTTATCAATCAGGCAGCCCAACTCATCTAAATCATTCTGCAATGACATGAAAAATACACAAATGTTGACATTGAATTTGTTGAAAATATTAAAGAGTTGCATGTACTTCTATAGATGAGTTGTCACTAATATCTACAAACACGGGTAAGGAGCTAGTCCATAGATATGCATGAGGGAACAACAAATAATTGCTGCACATTTTGAATGCATGTGTCCTAAATAAAACCTTCTGCGCACGCATAGTGCCGGGCAAAGAGCAATGGATATGACCGCGCACAATGCCGGGCATGACGTCCTATGTCAACTCATCTATACAGTACCTTATTTCAAATCTGTTGTTAAATATCCCTGGAGGCCGCTTGCATGCTCCACAGATCACCTCATAATTGGACCCTAAATGTCATTATCATGTATGTCAGCAAATTCCAACCCTTCATGGCGTAAAACATAATTGTCAAGTCTACCGATCTAGGCGAGCATCCCGTAGGCCTCCTGACCTCTCGATCGGGTAGCCATATCTCCCGCTTTGAAAAAAGAAACCTGCGTGGTGTCCCGCTAGCATATACACGGTGCATTTTGTTGACAAATTGAAAATAGGATTGTTATTATAATTAATCATCTGTGCACTTGAGACTTTTTTTTGCTTTTTTAGTTTTCAAAAGCTACATAATTTTTTGGGATGTACCTTTTGGACCTCATATGTCAGTTATCCATAAACATTAGTTGCAAATTTAAGTATATAGAAGTCTCCCGCACCATAATTTTATTGCTGACAGGTAAAGGTAAAATATTCAAAAGCATCCCTTACTCTCATAATAAACTAAAATTGACCCCAAATAGCGTAATTTAACCCCTTAATGCTGTAACCCACTATTCACTGTCATGAAAAAAAAATGGAATTTTATAGAATAACTGGCGAAAAAGTTGCCCTACATTTTGTAAATGTCGAAGATTTCATAAAATAATGACAAAGGTACCCCAAAAAGGCACCCCTGTTCCTAAAGGGGTGGTTCTTCGCTAAGTGTCTATTTCTGGCTTTAAAAAAAATGAGAAAAAAAGTTTTTCAAATCACAATTTTTTTTCTTGGAATGTGTTCACAATAGTGCACAAATACTAGAATGAGCACTCGGCGCAATCTTTAGAGCCTCAAAATAATTTTATGCGACATCTAATTTTCAGTGTTGTAGCATAGGGAAAACCATTAAAAGTCATTTCCGTATTAAACACTATTTGTTATGGAAATGACAATCAGACAGTAAATGTCAAG
>JXSR01S051657.1:0-10904 GCA_000969725.1 Ophiothrix spiculata
ATTTCCCTTCTTTATAAGCAAAAAACCCGGCAAAATTCTGATATTTAGAACTTTTATAGCAAAATTTCGATTTTCTGGCCATTTTTGCCCAAAATTTGATTTTCCGACTCGGAAGTACTTATGACGTCATAATTACGTAACGCCTTGGCCGATTTCCATGATTTTGGTATCAATGGATAGAGGAGACCCTACCCTATACTATGGTATAAAGCACAGCAACTTTTAGCACTCCAATTTAAATTTCATAGGGGGGGTGGTTACAAAAAATACGTTGGTAAGACAAGGGTTAACCAATGAAAGAGAGATATATTGTTCCATCTTATTTCTAAGAAATTGATTAACCAGCATCTTTTCTTGCATAAACATTTTAAAAAGTTAAAAAAATGACATGTCAAACATGGGGAAAAATTGCTCAAGAAAAATAAATTGACCAAAATATTTTTTAGTTTCTAGCATCTTCAGATCAAACAAATTACGTTTTGACAAAAATGTTTCAAAAGTCAAAAAATTGCTTTGAGAGCACTATTTTCATTGAAAAAAGAATGAGCCAAAAGCAAAATATTTTTTTTGACAATCAAGAAGGTTTTGACAAAAAAAAAGGTTTTCAAAAAGTTTGATATAAAATGGCAAAAATGTAAATTGTTGAAAAATGTTTTTCAAAACTTTTTGAATAAAAAAAAATGACTTGAATTTGAAAGCAACACTGTTCGAGTAGCGTCAAATCATCTTTGCTTTCAACAAAAAGTGAAAAAAACATGACATATAAGTGTTTATCATTTTACTGTCCATAACTTTTACTGTCCATTATCTGATGAATATAAATGTCCATTGTCTCTTGACGACAATATCTTTTAACTTTAGTAAATTTGGAGAAACATTTAAGTTATCAATATACTGTATATTCTGCGGTGAGTTTTTAATCAGAGAGTTCAAGTTCCAAGTCAATTTTAGTGTCGACATTCACAAAATTGTCTACGGAGAATTTCTGTATACTTCACGGCACAGCATTTATTTTAATCAGTTAGCCCTATATTTTCTGTTGATTGTCTTTAAAAATATGCAGATTTATTTCACATTTCCTGTCATTATCTTGAAATGAAACTTTGCTGGTATTTTAAAGTAATTAAAAGGATTGTGAGTCTGTCAGGAAATCAATTTCGGCAAATTAAGACCTTTACATGTGTTACGTTAAGGAAGTAAGGTCTATTACACAAGTATATCAGGAGGCATAGAGATCGTGCTTCATTCAATATGCGCCATCTTGGAGACTCATCGTACGGTAGAGGGCGTACTATTATTAACACCATGCAACATCCTTTCTTTTTTACCAAATGAAAGAGAGATTCATTGTTCCATCTTATTTCTAAGAAATTGATTAACCAGCATCTTTTCTTGCATAAACATTTTAAAAAAGTTAAAAACTGACATGTCAAACATGGGGAAAAATTGCTCAAGAAAAATAAATTGACCAAAATATTTTTTAGTTTCTAGCATCTTCAGATCAAACAAATTACGTTTTGACAAAAATGTTTCAAAAGTCAAAAAATTGCTTTGAGAGCACTATTTTCATTGAAAAAAGAATGAGCCAAAAGCAAAATATTTTTTTTGACAATCAAGAAGGTTTTGACAAAAAAAAAGGTTTTCAAAAAGTTTGATATAAAATGGCAAAAATGTAAATTGTTGAAAAATGTTTTTCAAAACTTTTTGAATAAAAAAAAATGACTTGAATTTGAAAGCAACACTGTTCGAGTAGCGTCAAATCATCTTTGCTTTCAACAAAAAGTGAAAAAACATGACATATAAGTGTTTATCATTTTACTGTCCATAACTTTTACTGTCTATTATCTGATGAATATAAATGCCCATTGTCTCTTGACGACAATATCTTTCAACTTTAGTAAATTTGGAGAAACATTTAAGTTATCAATATACTGTATATTCTGTGGTGAGTTTTTAATCAGAGAGTTCAGGTTCCAAGTCAATTTCAGTGTCGACATTCACAAAATTGTCTACGGAGAATTTCTGTATACTTCACGGCACAGCATTTATTTTAACACTAAAATGTGTAAATTTTAACTTGTTGTACTTATTCAAAGTTTCGATGGCAACAAAAACATTTAATTTAAATTTTGACTTGAAGTGATCAGGTTATGTAACATCTATCCACGCTTTGAAGTACACAGTTGAACCAATGTTCAATTAGCGGTGAATCACAATTCACTTTCACCATTCAGCAAAGCTTGAACTTTCTACCAAAAATGAAAATATAAAAAGATTTGTAAGCAAAATAAAATATCAGATTGTACAATTATACGGGTATATTGATTTCATTTGTAACTGTATTTTAAGGCTGAATGATGGGTTGTTTCTAAGCTTCATACCTGATGGGTTCATTGTGTGCAAATGACCGACAAATGAATTACAGTGGCCTATGCCGAATATTCTGCTTGAAATAGGCATCTCATTTTCTGCCTTTGTGAAAGATGTAAAATCAAATATTTTAAACCTTTTCACAATTACTTCTACCCTATTGGTATTTTTACGTGTAAGTTTACCTATCAACGTGCAAATAGAACGAGAAAATTTGCAAGGATAGAAGAATACTGTTGATACTTTGTAACAGAGGCGCTGACAGAAGTCTATATATATAGCAAATCTTTTGATATATCGAAATGGAGTATGTAAATTGCTTGTACAATTCTTTGTTCTTTATTCTCATCATCTAAGAGGTTCTCGAGATGATATACATCGCTATTGGATATTTAATACAATTCTTTTATGTTTTGAAAGACTAAGAAAAAGTTACACTCTATATTTGCTAAACGTGTTACCGATATATTTCGATTTATCAGTAGCCTTAGAAGTTTTATTAAGTATACAATTGAAGCATTTTATTCATCATGGATTATAGACAAAGAAATGAAACATAAGGATAATTACATTAAAGCAATGGCGGCTCTTAATCACAATGAACCTTGTATCAAAACAGAAAATTGAACATTCCATTAGGGCTTTGTGTTATAGTATTTTAACTAAATTGATACAAGGTTTAAAAAGCTATAACGTATTTCACCTTTTTTATAATATATGATTTATTACCATATATCATGTTTATGACTTCAAGAACATTTATTACATCTCATTTAATGTAAAGCTTTTTAAGGCAGACAATAATCGCCATAATGCACATTTTATTAAAAGAATATTATATTTTAATAAAACATAGGTAGAAAATTACATCTGCTTCGTGCGTACAATCAACAATTTTGAGAGGCATTTTGTAATAACCGATCTCTATCTCTGTTATTTCTTTTCACAGAAATGAAGGAAATTGACTCCAATGTAATAAAATTTGATTCATTTTAAAGGTAAATTCTGGGTCACTTCGACTGAACGTCAACAACCTGAAAATCATTTAAAAATGGCAAATCAATAGGTTCATCATATCTTTTCTCCATCTAAACAAGACGCATGTTGAAAAAAAACCACGATGATGACAGATCAAACATATTATAATCTTTATTTCCAAATATCAAACAACAAATTATTAAACGAAAACAACTTCATGTACAAACGTTATTTAAAAAAAACATATCGAGGACAAATTATTCTGGTAGACAAAAAACATATGTAGATAGTGTTCATTTAATGTTACAGTTGCAATACCTCCCTGCACAATTGTAAAAATAGTTAAATTGCCGATCATTTATGTGCAAAGTAACACGGCTTTACTACTTCCAATCATAAGTGACTCGGAAAATTTTATTATGAACTAGGCTGGGAGAAAAAAAAGGAAATAAGCTCCATGAAATCGAACAGACGTCTGTGTGATAAAGCTACACACGTATAGTTAATAATCTGGAAAGAGAATTATTACCAATTACAAAAGTAATGTATTTCATATCCAATCAATCGAAATGATATTATAACGCCACTACAATAGGGAATAACTACATCCTGAAGCATTGGTATAGTCATCAATATTTTAATAATCATTGGGTAACATCGCTAAGTAAATCGCACTGGGAAAAGTATAATTCTGAAATGAAACATCTCACAATACTGAGCCGTATTAATACACTTAGTCCCTTGATAATACATACTACATAACAGGTTTATCATCTTATATTTCATATTGAAAAGCAAATAATCAGATCTAACAAAATATGTTATCTATTTTTTCAACAGTAAGCGGTGCTCACTGACTTAAACATCACACACCATTTTCTTATTGCCTTTAGTGAAAACTTGGAGGTTTGCAAATAGCCAGACGACAATTGCCATGCCTCTATACCGTCCATAATTAATCGAGATACCTCCGCGGTGTCGCTCGTGTAATTTTCATTATGTTAAAATAGTGCATCGAATAAACTTGAAATTACTTTGCTACTAACGGGGTTCACGCGTGAACCCCAGCGGTTTTGGAATAATACAATAAAGTGTATCACTATAGGAGCACTTTTGTTATTATTTGTATAAAGGTAAAAATGTGATTTTTGTAACATTCTCAATATCAATGCGCCAATAGAAAGACACGTAAAATGTATCCTAAATTTGCGTTTGAGAAATCCCTAGTCCTAAATTTAGTCGCTTCTACTGAATCGCGACTGCCCCCGCCTGCAAAAAGCGTTAAGCTAATTTCCATGGTGTCGTCAACAGCTTGTCACAGGTCACTGCACAGAAGCTGCTAGATCATGTTCTTGAAGATGCACCTTTGATGAAGTGCGAACCGTCATAATTCAAAAAAGGTAAGTCAATTATGTCTCTTAAGTCTCGATTTAATGTTAATTTAATTTCTACTATAACATTGGTTTACAGCAATTGCAATATATCTATATAAATCAAGCTGAAGCTGGAGTATTTTAAAAACAGTGTAAGACTGGCAGAATCTTCATTTCCTTCTAACGCAAAGTTTCACATATCTCGGCAAATTTTAAAGCATACATATGTATTTAAATATAGTTTTTTGTCTTTGTTTATTTGACTGTTTTTTTTGTTTCTTTATAGTCTTTAGTTCTATCATTTGTTACACTTGGATCCTCATATACCATCTCTTTTCATTTGGTTTATTTGCCATGCTTTTTTGTATTGACACATGTAAAAGGAATCTAGATCTATTATTTATATATCCAGTTCATTTCAATTACAAAATCATACTTAATTGATATAGCCAAATAGAGCCTGTCGTGTATTTTTAAAATGAAATCATCTACATTACGTTACGTTTTTTTTTAGGCGCTACTGCGTTTTATTGCCACTAGAATAGCGTCGACGCTGGGTGCTTGACACTAGCCCTTCACCCTCAGAAATAAGTATGGTGGCCACCAAAATTAACAAACATCAATTGTTGCAGATGTGCAGGAGTTGCTTATGAGATACTATTAGTTTCTATGTAGTTTTCTTCTTTGTGATTCAAATGTTTGGCCATTAAATTCTAGCGTTGAGAGCTAGCGTCGACACTATTCCAGTGTCAATAAAACGCAGTTAAGCCATAATTTCAGTATCAAAGATGGCTATAATTATGGCACCATCCGGTATGTTTTCTTCTTGCCAATAATATGCAAAGTATGCAAACAACATAAGTAACTAGCTTTAGTATGAATGGCAAATCCGGATGGCAAATACACGACGAAGAATTGTTGTCTTAATGATTCAATCAATTCATGGACACCAGGTGAACATTCATTCTCATTATATAATGAAAAGTTGTCTCAGCGAGAGTGTCTCGTATTGTCTTGCAATATTGCTCTCTGAAAGGACCAGACAGACTTTGTCATTTTCACCAATTGTAAAATCCAGACAACTAAATGCATATTGACCTCAAGTATCCAGGCAATATTATCGATCAAAATAATCCGCTTAAAATACAATTAGAAGGATAACATATTAAGAAATGAAAATGTTTCTCATTGGAGAAATATGAAGCAGTGAGCAGATCTTTTCTTCAGAATAAAATACAGGACAATGACAGGTTTAAGATTATAATGAAGAGACCAAGGTAATTATGGTAAACCACGATTACCAAGAGAGTAATATACTATGCACTATCAAAATACTACAGGTGAATAATCATTGCAACATCATTAATATTTTGGTAAATTGAGAAGTTAGTCAGCCATTCTCAATTTTAATTAGGCTTTTGTCAGGTGCAATATCAATAATTGGAAACATTGTATTATGTTGAATAACCAATTAGAAATTAAAATATAATATCAATCATTTATGTATCCGTTTGTTGTTTCGATACTTGTCGAAACAAGAAAATTATTTATTTCTCATGCACGCTTGCACAAAGCAAACTGTTTGATACCATTAAAAAATGAAAAATGCTGCTTCAAATGATTTTTGTCGGAAAATATTCAAAAAATTAGCATCACCTTGGCTTTGACAAGAATTTAATATTTTTAACCTTTTAAATAATTGATTCAACCCTACTTGCACTGACAGTTTTGCATGTCAAAATTAGAAAACCTTCTCTTTGATTACCCGGTTATTTCATGAACATTATATTGTTTAGAAAATAAAATTACACAATAACCGCTTATTGCCATAATGGTCATAGAAATTAAGTTGAGTTATTGATATTTAAAATTTAATTGCTAGTTTGATTCACTGTGACATTTTTTAATTATCTGGTGGAGATATCAATTTACTTTGCCAATATATTATTAAAGATATTAATGCATCTGAGGTAATTTAAATAGGACAGGGAGCACAAGACAACGATTTATTTATATGTCTATCCCAATTACTATTTATAAACTTTCCTATCACGTAATGTTTCTACTCAAATAGAGCGAACTAGTGCCGTATACCTGACATAACCCAATCTGTACTTATTAGCTTTTTAGAGTAAAAGAATAAACATATATTTCTCGCATTTTTGTACCCGAACTACTATCAGTTTTAAGTCATCCTATATAAGCAAATAAAACAAAATCTTCCTTTAAAAACAACCGCTGACCTTTAGCTAATCGGGAGTTATTATTTATTCTTGTCACCGTAGTTTATTTTGTCATTTTAAGAATGTTGGCGCTATTGAGTTGTAATTTTGAAAAAGGCATGATAGATAACCTTCAGTGTCAGTCAGTGTCAGCGATTAAGTCAGCAAGTTTGCAAAAGCAGACTGACACAATATGTAACCCATTATACGTAAATCTCATGAGTAAAAAGCGTAAAAAGATTTATAAATTTCATACAAAATCTCCGTTTTGGATATTCTTGGGATAATCATATACTTTGATTACACGGATAAATTTCCCCCTTATTATTCTGTATTGTCACTGGTATTTTTATAGTATATATATGCTTATATTCATTTAAGGATTACCTTAATAACTTGTTACCTTTTAACTTTCAAAAGGCAATAAAACTTGACAAGGAAACAGGCACATGGAAATGTATTGGAATGCGTCATGGTGATAAAAGTAAAAAAATCTCAATAGCTTTATTAACCTCTCAATTGTATTTAGTTAATCCTGGTAATTCAATGGCATAGATTTAAACAAATATGACCGACGGTTGGAGTGGTATTGGAAATCACAATAATGTAGTTACAAAATATATGACATCCACAGACAGTTTATTCATCTGTCCGTAAACTTTATCTGCTGCGAAAGAGCATAAAAGTGAAAATTTCGACATCAATGTACTCTAGTATATGGTAAATAGTATGTTATAACTTTTGATTGCATTCAGTATACATTGTAACTGATTGTCATAACAACTTATTTGTAATAGTAATATATAGATACCTTTTCAGAGTCTTGAAATTGCAGCGACTTAGCTTGCAAGGTTCTCTCAACCTCTTCATTCAGCGCAGTGGTGAAATCCTCCTAGTCACATGACCACCCGCTAGGGCGGTCATGTGACAGCAGAACGTCATAGATGGCCGGCAGATCGTAGCCAGTGTCTCTGTTTAGAGTTGGTTGTTGGGTCCTTATTTCCATAGCCTCCTTGATCTTCCGTTTCCAGAAATGATCTTCCCTTCCTACGACTTGGACATTTTCCATACTAACTTTATGATTGTATTTAGTGCAGTGTTTGCCAATAGCTGTAAGGGGGATTTTAAGAGTAACATGTTCTTCTACTCTGGCTCTTAGGGCTTTAATAATTTCACCAACATAAGTTTCAGAGCATTGTGGGCAGACATATTTGTAGATCACCCAACATTTGTTGGCATCAGGGGTTTTGTCTTTGGGGTGCACAAGAATGGATCTGATGGTATTGAGAGGCTTGTGGTAGCTATTCACTGGTCGCGGAATATGTTGGTTAATTTCTCGGACAAGTCTTTCACATAAGGGAGTGGCACACTGATCTTTGTGTTGCTTTGCTCAGAGTTTGTAGTTGTCTTGTTCTTTGCTTTGGGAGTTTTAATTTTAAATATCCAGTCTTTGTTTACTTTGCACGTAAGACAGATTTGACACGTTGAAGTTCTTGTTTTTGATCATCTGATGAGGTGACCAAGTTATCAAATCTATCGATTAAGGTTCTAACTACTGACCGCTTGTGTTCAAGATGGTGGTTGGAGTCAAAGTTCAAATGAAGACCTTAGTGGAAGAAGTGGTCAAGTGCCAAAATACTAGTTTTGAGTTATGATCGTTTTAAGTTCTGCGTTTTTAATAACTTTTAAACTAAGGGAGGCGCTGAATTAATATTAGGTATATGTTATTGTTTACAGAAGATGATCAATTACAGTGAATTAGAGGTCTGTTATCGATTATCGATTTTCTATAATCAATAATCACTATTTGTACTTGACCACTTCTTCCATTAAAATCATGGTCACTGAACAAATACTTCTTAATATTTTAAAATAAGTAATCAAACCATTCTCAAAGTATATATTCTTGGAATCTGCAAGTAAAGACAAACAATTTGAGATGTAATTCACGCAAATCGGACCTTGTTGAAAATTTGACCTCTCTTGACCTCGTATAGATTTTTAGGTTATATCTCCTCAACAAAACCCTGGAGGTATATAAAACCATATATATTTGGAATCTGCATGACAATACGAGACATTTGATATGTAACTTGACATATTAGGAACGTTTTTCAAATTTTACCCAAAATTCACTCAAACGTAACGACCCCTTACGAGAAGGTAAATCACCCAAACATTTGTCACAATATTTTCTGTCCTACCGCGACTTCAAAACCATCAATAATTCAATTTCGTCAAAATGGCACTTGACCACTTCTTTCACTAATGTCAGTGTGCGTTGGTTTGCGATATATGGTGACCTTAGTGCAGCTGTCGTCATTAACGTGATTACAAGTGTCTAAGAATGGGAGTTTGCCCTCTTGTTCCGGTTTATTAGTAAATTTGACGTTTGGATCAATGATGTTGATATGTGCTGTGAATTCCTCTATGTTGTATTTGTGGATTGAAACGAAGGTATCGTCGACATATCTATACCATCGTGAAGGCGGATGTGGAGCGGTAGCAAGTGCCCGGGATTCAAATCTTTCCATGTCTAAGTTGGAGACGACGGGCGATACAGGGGAGCCCATTGCTGCTCCATGAGTCTGTTTGTAGTACTGGTTTTTGTACATGAAATATGTAGTATCGAGGCAAAAGTTAAATAGTTCAAGGATTTGACTGATGTTCATTTGGGTGCGTTCTGCTGTCACATGACCGCCCTAGCTAGCGGGTGGTCATGTGACTAGGAGGATTTCACCACTACGCTGAATGAAGAGGTTGAGAGAACCTCGCAAGCTACGTCGCTGCAATTTCAAGACTCTGAAAGGGTATCTTTATATTACTATTTCAACATGACAGAGTCCAAGAATAATCTGCAATCGAACAACTTATTTGTAGACTTTTTATATTTTCCTTGTAGTGGTTGATTAAGCTATCAACTGATTTCAGCATTATTTTGTCCTTGTTAGTTTACCAGGTGTCAACATTTAGAATGCTTGCTTCTGTAAAACCATCACATAAAGAAAGAGCAGAGTTAAATTGTATTATTAATGGTAAATTAAAACTGGTAACCCAGTACAAAGATCACGTAGGCTACTGATTCAAAGTCATATTTTAATATTGCTTTTTAAAAAGCCTAAATAAGTTCGAAGTTAATAAACCATCCATTCAAAACTCTTGTTATATCAGGCAATTGCAGTCTCCATTATACTGACAGATGTTAGTACTAGCTGCCATCCTATCTAGCCAAGCGAAAATAACATGATCTCAGTATATGATTTCCCCTTTGCACCTTCTTGTCATATCACCACCCAGCGATTTCTCATCAAAAGGTCAACTGATAAAGTAGACTGATGCAAAGTCAAGTAAGAATCGCAAGTTTTTAATATACATGTGTATATAAGCGATATGAAATTCAAGGTGTCTTTTGGTCTGTTGATATACTGAACTTTGGAGATGTTCTAAATTAAAACTTTTTGATGCAGCAATTTACCATTTCAAAGGCCATATAGTAAAGCAATCTGACAATATTGTCATCACTTCATAAGCTAGCAATTTCCCGCAGCTTACTCTAAGAAGACTTTCAATTTCCTCTTTAACAAATGTGATGGGACAAAAGGGGGATTTTGCGATAGAATACTTTTCAAGAAACTGGTGAAAATAGGCAGCAAAAAAAAAAAAAAAATACTAAGAATATCCGACAGATTTTCTGTTGTAAAATTTGATCGCGTTTTCATCAATTTCAACAAGTTAAGGTGTCATTTTAAAGCTTAAAAATGTCGTAACAGATAACATGATAAAATCAAAATTGATATCATCTGCAAAGTCCCCCCTTTCGGGGTGAGCTTTCACAAATATTAAAAAAAAAAAATCATTATTACAATGCATTTGGCGACATGAAATAACGTAGAAAAGAAAAAAAAATACTAGCATGGGCATGAGAATAGCTAGGATCTAATCAGAGATAAACATACATGAG
>JXSR01S051657.1:17762-28301 GCA_000969725.1 Ophiothrix spiculata
TATGTGTACCGCCGCGGCAAAAGGGTCCAGTTGTCGGCTCGTACATGTTGCTCCTTGTAGCATATCTAATATATGGTATTTGTATACATCAGATACACTACAATGAGCAACATGTAGGAGTCGACAACTGGACCCTTTTGCCGCGGCGGTACACATATACAGTAGAGGATCACAAATTGTCATACAACCCATCCACATAACATAATGGTTTAATCTAATTATAGCAACAGTAGGTACGTTTTTCAGTTCTGTCAATTATTCACACACATTGTTTATTTTCAAATGAGGCAGAGTGCAAGGTTTATACCAAGTTTTAATTTGAGAGTTAGTGCTAACATCCGCCACATTAAATGTATGGAATACAATATGCTATTATCTAATTGTTCCTCAGGTTATCTTAATTTGAATTGTCTCGGGTGTATCATTGTAATTCATAAAATAGCTCAATTTCCAAATGGTATTTTTTAAAAATATTCCGTTCTTAAGCCAAATACACCGGTTAACAAAGTCCAGATCTATTTGACTTTGTCTACAGGCAGATATTTCCTTTGTAAGTAGCTTTGTAAAGAAACAACACTCGGCATCTCATGTGGTCACAACATCTTCATGTCAGCATATCAACATACCTGGAAAAAAACCAAGAAATATGCAACTGTTAACCCTCGTCTAACCAAGCCTTTTTTGTAACACGTCTAACCAAGGGAGGGGGTTGTTACTACCCCTTCTGGATTTCGGAACGGGACCCTCTATAAACTTGATATGGTCCTCCCCTATCAAACGATATCAAGATCACAAAATTCGGCCTAGGCGTTACCTAATTATGACGTCATAAAGGTCTTTCAGGTCGAAAATCGGAATTTTAGTATTAGCAGTATAACGAGTGGCTTGCATTTTATATTCCATGCTGTATAGTTATTTTCTTATAAATTATTATTGTTCTGTTTTGAAATGGATTCAATATTGTTACTAATTGTCATTGCTAGAAGTATTTTTGTAAAATTAAATTTTAAAAGCAATTTGTCGATTTTTTTTAATTTTATTATTATTATTTTTTTATTTTTTTTTGGGGGGGGCATGAACTGAGGTCCCGTATGATGAGCCAACTAATAGATTTGTGTTTTGCCTTTCTAAGCGAACTTTCTGTAAATCAGATGGTTTATGCAAAGCTGGAATTATGGTTAGTTTGGAACAACTTATTGACACGAATTTATGGAATATGCTACATCATATAATTGAGAGATATTGTACTTGCTAGTGAGTAACATAACCTAGCGATTCGTTTCCCCTCAGGGAAATATTCCTCGAAAGTATGCAATTAAACGAGACCATTAAAAAGCATTAATATACCATGAATAAATAAAGAAAATGGAAAGTCAATAAAATATATTGTTTTTAAAAACGAATGCATATCATTTTTCATATGCTGCATACATAGTGTATGGTCTGTTGATTTTTGTTTTATTATTTGACCATTTTGCGCTCATCACTCTAAAGCAAATTACCATTTTTGTAAATTTATTTTTTCCACATGGATTTAGTTTTTTATAGATAACTTTAACCCATGCTTTCAACTTGTATTGTATCGTATATTTTGTTTATAAAAGTTTGTTGTATACTATGAACATTGAATTATGTTAAATAGTACAACACAAACAACACGTGCGGAAATTAGAACCATAAAGCATGTTTACTTTTAATTTCATATACATTAGTTTCCTTATATATTTTATTTTCCCACTTACATTTCCTATTTTCTTTCACTATATACCACTCTTCAAGCTGACTAATTTTCAGAACTATAAATATTCCAACTGTAGTTTTTGCTCTCTTTTTTCGTTTTTGACCAAATTGTTTAAAATAAATATAAAGTACTAGAAAGCAATTTTCCTTATTTTTAATAAAAGCATGACATCGAAATTATATGGCTAGCTTTAGTGACAGTGCCATGATGTCCAAGTGGTATAATGTTGCAATTTGCGGTGCATTAGAGGGACAAGCCTAGATTCCACTTAGAATTAAAAACTTATGGAAACGCTCTAAATAAAGCTTTAAAGTGTAGTAATATCCAAAAAGGTACAACATTTACACAGAAATGGCTCAAATTGATAGATAACTAATTTGCAATATATCATTATTTGATGGTGGTGTGGCTATCTTTAGTTTTCTGAATCCTAAATTTTAACCTCAGATCTGGATTTACCAGATAAAACAATCGAACATAGCTCTTAGAGATATCATTACATATTAAAAGAGAAACAATTTCATCAGAAATAATATGTTTACCTATCACGTGTGTTGGAACACAGCAGGTAAAGAATTGCAATTTTCTCCAATATTTCTCAAAAATCATGGAAAACTACTTGTAAGTTATGTTATACAGTTGATAATGTGCCGCTCAATGCCAATATCTATTAACAAAAATGCTCTAGTTTTTTTTTTTTTTTAATATTAGCAGTTTCTCTTATATCTCTTTGTAATGATAAATAGAGTGCTTTCAATGACAAATATCGTAGTAAATGATTTAGAGAAATACATTTTAATGTTTTTGTTCGTTCGTTGAAGGTAAAAAAGAGGTTCTGTTAATTGACCTGTTAATTAACTCATTCTTTCTCATGAACAGATTTAAGTCTGAAAAGTGCAGCCTTGTAAGGCAAAATTAAAGAAAAAAATATATTAAAAATAATATCCCGAATGAAAAAAATACTGTACCTTGTTTCCTGGTCTTAGTCCAACAGTTGACAGTGGGCCTTGGGTTTTGTACATTTTTGTGTGGTCATTATCACAGACAAGACTTCCATTTACAAATGAATATCTATCACCCGGTACTAGTTGAATGTGACATGAGCTACAGCTAAAACATTTAAGGTGATAGACTTTATTCTGTAATCTCATGACTAGTTCGTTGGCGGGTATTGACTGTCCACATGAAGAGCATGCACCATTAGATCCAAATAATCTGTTAGAAGATAAAAACAAAAGAAAAGAAAACAATAATTAATACTCTCTCATGTAATTAGTGATAAAAGTGATACGTTTTGCCACAATGATATTATGAGTTTTGCCGAGTGTTTTTTTAAGAACGCATCCATTTCTCTCAAACAAATGTGAATAAAAATTACCCTTATTAAGACAAAGAGAACAATTTTTACAATTGATGTATTTTTGAACAAAGTACAATACCGAATATATACTATAGTAGCGTCACTTTAAATTAGCTGTTAGCAACTTACAACCCCACAGGGATGTTCTTATTGCTGTTACTGTTTTTTTTTTCCAAAGATCAAACAATGTCAAACTGCGTATAAATGTATACACGCATTCAAGTTAGTAATATAATCCAAATAAGTCATCATGTTTGTCCTAAATTTTGTTTTGGTTCCATAACATTTCTTTTGTTACCGCGTCTCGATCAGGATTCATGATACATATTTTTCAACGTCATAAATCTTTGTTGATTTATGTCAATGCATACATTTTAAATGTATATATTTGCAATAAAACAAGCATTTGAGATTTAACACAAATATTTTTTCGTATATGAGATCGCAGTATTAACGAGTATGTCAATATGGGTACTGCAAATATTTAACTTGATACTTTACAAACGTTTTCCTTAAGTCACTCCAATTTTCGCTCATTGACAAATATCATGATTCTGTTTAATAAGAATGATGAATACACAACCGTGTTTAATCTACTATAAGTTTTGCTCAAAATGGTTTCGTAAAATGCAAATTCTGTCCCACCGGGCCATAAGGTTTTTACTCAAAATCACTGTCACATCAATTTACTCTGTATGCAATGGTATGTAAGATAAATCTGACATGTAATATAGACATTTTATTTTGAAAGCTCATAGGCCCAGATCTTTGCTATTATTGCTGATGTTCAAGAATAAACAATATAGATACAATATGAATATTCATATCACGTTTAACTCTCGCCAAATGAAAATGATATCATATAATCTCGCTTTTCGTGACATACAATATTTTACAACAATTACACACAATAAGCTTATAATTTCACTTTTATATGCTTTCTTATCTGCTGTTAAATATTAAATTTCTTAGTGCCTTAAACTAGAGGTATCATCTAATATCATCCTAATAACTATTGTAAATGATTTGACGGTCCACCCTTGTTTTTACCATACGCCCTAAGGATGTCGATGATCCAAAAGTGTCTGCTTTGTCAAATGTGACTGCAATATCAGGGGCAGAGTTGGTAATTGGGATTGTACTTACATTTGCTAAAGAACACCTCTAAATTTCAGTACAAATGATACCTTAATAAATAAGGTCGACCTTCTTGCCTCCGACTAGAGTCATACATGCTAAACCCTCTTGAGTGTCATATGAGGGACAAAATACAGATCTAACTTCATCTATATAGTTATTTTGCCACTTCTTTTTTTTTTCTTTCTTGTCATGTATATTAATTTATCCATTAACCCATCAATCTATAAAGTAACTTAAAGATAACAACAATATTATAAGCACGAGCACAGCCCACAAATGTTGAGATATAAATCATCAAATACATCTTGATTAAGTAATAATTAACATCGATATTCAAAAAAAGAGAGAAAGTGGAAGCTACTAGGGACAAGCTTTATGTTATCCACCAATCTTCCATCTTTATCATGTCATCCATTCATATTGTGTTTTGTCATATACGTGTTTAATCATATCCAGCAATATGGAGATATCCAAAGGAACAAAATGTTACTTCTAATCTGTCAATGACACGGACTGACTATTTCAACGTGTATTACATATTGCGTTATTGTCAGATATAAAAGAAAAAGAGTGGCCACTGTACTTTATTTTATTTCATTTTAAGTAGGGAGTTTGACATTTAAACACTCTTCTTGTAAAATAGCCGATATCATTGTTGATTAAGATCAGCATATTACTAGTAAAACTGTTGAATGAAATATAATGAAACTTTGCTGTGAGCTAGAATGATCATGTTATAAAACAATGAAGAAAACAAATATTTCACATGTTGCTATATTCAAATAGCAAAAGTTGTAAAAAAATATATACAATGCCATGAAATTAAAACATTGCAACTACAGTACTTTTTTTTTCTTGGCATCACGTGTCCATACACTGAATCATAATTGCCCTTATTTTCATAATGACTGAGAGCAAACGCAAACCAATGTTTTCAATAAGAAAATATACGTGCAGGTTATTTTATTAAATTATTTAAAAAAATCTTGACACGTTCAAGATATTTTTTCAACTTTTCCCCATCAACGAAGAATTTTTCACGACACACATTAAATCGTTAATATTTCAGTAAGTAATATCACGCTTGAGTACAGTCAGACTTTATGGAAATCCAATCATCGTCTTCAAGATTATATAAAAGCTCCTTATAAATGCAGGCTTGAATGCAAATACGCCAAATATGGATACTATTTCAGTCTTTTTAGAATCTGATATTTGAGGATAGTATATCGCTCAGAAAGAAACATTCACAATCGCCATAAGATGCATCTTAAGTTGTAATTACATCGCTTTCTTTTTCATTACATGCGTATCACATTGGTTAAGTTGAGAGGTTACAAGAAACACGGAGGATGTAAAATAAAGGTTACTTTAATTATCGCCACAAAAGTCACATGGCGCAAAAATGTCATTGAGCGCTTTCAATTAGACATAATTCACAATTGGTTATATAGTTGAGAGGTTACAAGAAACACGGAGGATGTAAAAAAAAGGTTACTTTAATTATCGCCACAAAAGTCACATGGCGCAAAAATGTCATTGAGCGCTTTCAATTAGACATAATTCACACCAAGTTCTAAGTGGTAAAACATCGCTGAGGGCTTATGTAGAATTTCTTAGATGGATGAAATGTTACCCCGTCGTTGGCCCGTAGCATATATGTGACTTGCTCCCACATAACCCGGACAAAGTCGCCAGAACACTTAAGGAGATATAGCCCAATAAACTTGTCACAAATCAATAGAAAACAAAAGAATTTTCAACCTAAATATCACTTTTTGACATACAAAACATTGAGCGATTCTGGAGTGTGATATATCATTGGAAAGCTTATAATTTTGCCATTTTAAATTTGGTAACATTTGAAAAAGGGATTTGTGCGACTTTGTCCGGGTTTCGACAGAGCAGGTCACATATCTTCTTCACAGAACGAATGTTGAGAAAAATTGCACTTAATCTCGCGCATTTCCCAGAACAAGTTATAGTCGGGTTATAGCCCGAAAAAAAGTAGTTGGGTCGGAATACTAAGTGACGGTGTCTTTGTCCGTGTACTCGTAGACTATTGTATACGACAGGCACTTCCAGATTATCCTGCACGGGAGTTTGACAAGTGCCCTCAAGATATATAGTTACTTTGCCACTTTTTTCTTTCTTGTCAAATGTATATTAATTTATCCATTAACCCATCAATCTATAAAAGTAACTTACAAATCATCTTTTAACAAGATTATAAGCACGGGGACAGCTCACAAATGTTGAGATATAAATCATCAAATACATCTTGATTAAATAATAATTAACATCAATATTCAAAAAAAAAAAAAGAGAGAAAGTAGAAGTGACTAGGGACAAGCTAAATCTTCCATCTTTATCTTGCCATCCATTCATATTGTGTATTGTGATGTACGTGTTTAATCATATCTATCAATATGGAGATACCGTATCAAAAGGCACATAATGTTTCTTGTAATCTATATCCTGTCAGAGCTGATCAAAATCTGTCAATAATAATAATAATAATAAAGAAGAAGTTCTTATCAGCGCAAACACATCCAAAGACATCTCAGTGCGCTTTACAATATTACACTACACAAAAATACAAATGAAATACAAAAAAGAATATAAATACATAACCAGAAAACAGTCCATGGATCATGCAGGAAACAACATTACAAAGCATAAGCAAGTTTGAACAAATAGTCCTTTAACAATTTCTTGAAATGAATCACAGAACTTGCATTTTTCATATGAATTGGTAACTTATTCCATAACTTGGGGGCCATGATGGAAAAGGCCCTATTACCATATGTAACTGTTCTACCAACAGGCGAATTAAGGAGATGCTTTGAGCCAGATCCGAGTGGTCTTTGAGGAACGTATGGTTGAATAAGCTCGGATAAATAAGATGGCGCAAGACCATGGATAATTTTATACGTGAGAAGAAGAACTTTGAACTCAATACGCTGGTTGATTGGGAGCCAGTAAAGGTTACACAAAACCGGGGTGATGTGCTTACGCTTTTTTGTGAGACTCACCAAGCGAGCAGCGGAGTTTTGAATGTGCTAAAGCTTTTGCAGATCTTTATCACATAGGCCGAGAAGAATACTATTACAGCTGACCAAACGAGATGTGACAAAGGCATAAATGATTTTCTCAGTGGTTGGTTTGTCAAGATATTTGCGAATACTGCTAACTTTTTTAATGGCAAAAGTAGTATTGCGGCAAATGTTGTTAATTTGGGGCTGCATAGTCATATGCTCATCCAAGATCACTCCAAGATCACGGACTTGGGACACAAGATTGACAGTAGCATCCCCAGCAGTAATATTTGGTATAGAAAGATTTCTCGAAAATTGTGAACTAAAATGTAACACCTCAGTTTTACTGTCATTTAGAACCAAGAAGTTCTTTGTCATCCAAGATTTTACATCATGTATGCAGAGTTCAATTTTGTCAATAGCATTTTGTCTTTCACACGTGTCCATGGTGATATAGAGTTGGGTATCATCCGCGTGAATAACACAAGATAGTCCGTGAGCGCAAATTATATGACATGGACTGACTATTTCAACGTGTAATACATATTGCGTTATTGTCAGATTGAACAGCTTAAAGAATATAACAGAAAAAGAGGGGCAACTGTGCTTAATTGTATTTCATTTTAAGTGTGGAATTTGACATTTAATATGTTAATATATTGTGATATCGCCGATGTCATTGTTGATAAAGATCAGCATATTACTAATAAAACTGGTAAATGAAAAGTAATGAAACTTTGTTGTGAACTATAATGATCATTTGAAAATGCGTGGAGCAGATAAATGTTTTACATTGCTTATATTAAGATAACAGAAGTTATAAAACAATGCCATGAGATTGAAACATTACAACTACAGTGC
Organism: Ophiothrix spiculata; assembly: GCA_000969725.1. Taxonomy (NCBI): domain Eukaryota; kingdom Metazoa; phylum Echinodermata; class Ophiuroidea; order Amphilepidida; family Ophiotrichidae; genus Ophiothrix; species Ophiothrix spiculata. The sequence goes on from JXSR01S051657.1 coordinate 25,903, forward strand.
ATAAAATGTAAATGCACATTGAAAAAAAAATTAGAAAGACACACATCTATATTGTATAATTCCATGCTCGTTTTATAGCTGAACTGCATTGTGGGTATACTAAATAATATAGAATGTTTGCAAATGTACTAGAAACTAAAAAGTGTATTTTCTGAAGAATATCGAAATCATGTTGGGATTTCAATTGTACAACATTAATAAGCACAATAATAATATCAATTATAGTACTTATTTAGAGCGTAAAAGAATAGATAACCCATCGTAGACACCTTTTGGCTACAAAAGTACAATGTGGCCTCATTTGATGTTTCGTAAAATAAGCCTACAAGACTTTCAGTAAAGAATATTCATTCAGAGGTTTAACATAAAGTGTGATAATATATTATAAAATATCTGAAAGATATAGAAACAATACTAAACCAAAAAAGATCATTGGTTTCCTGGTATTCGCATGTCAGATGATTAAATAGTCAATTAGAGATGAGCAACGAAAGGGAAATGCATTTATCCATTTACTTAAATAGAGCAATTTCTTCCTTTCGTATTTGTTTTTTGTCATCACTTGTCCATGCATTAAATCATAATTACCCTTATTTTCATAATGATCGGGGGGAGCGGGTTGGCGCAGCGGTAGTTCCCTCGCCTTGCACCAATGAGGTCCCGGGTTCGAGTCCCGCGCCCGGCGCTTTATGTGCATTTGGTTTTCAGTCCATGCTCACTTCCGCAAGTTTTTCTCCGGGTACTCCGGTCTTCCTCCTGCATTCAAAACTTAATTTAAAAAACATCTTGGAGCCCTTTTAAAGATAGGCTTCCTTTAGCTTACTTGGTACCAAGTATTAAGTACCAAGTTGAATTTCCTAGGCGGAGGTTTCCAATGTGATTTTGATTTTAGAAACGCAACAAAAAATGTTTACAATAAGAAAATATACGTGCAGGTGTTCACTAAATTATTGAAAAAATGACACGTTCAAGATATGTTTTCAACTTTTCCCCATTACAACTTAACATTGTGTGTGCATTTTAACATCCACTCCCGGTCAAAAGTGTTTAAAAAAAACCTTTTACCAGCCATATCTCGAGAACCGTTCATCATTTACTTCCTATATTTATAAAAACATAATTTTTTGAGTCTTGGTCGTTTGATATAATAATTACGTTTTTCCCGTATTTAAGCGTGCGCAAACACTTTTGACCGGGAGTGTAGATATTCAAAATGATAGTTGCAATGATGAATTTTTCACGACACACATTAAATCGTTAATATTTCAGTAAGTAATATCACGCTTGATTACAGCCAGACTCGCTGGAAATCTAATCATCGTCTTGAAGATTATGTAAAATCTCCTTGTAAATTCGGACTGGAATGCAATTTCACCAAATACGGATAATATTTCGGTCTTTTTAGCATCTGATGTTTGAGGATAATATATCGCCCAGAAAGAAACATTCACAATGGCCATAAGATGCATCTTAAGTTGTAATTATATCGCTTATTTTTTCATGACATGCGTAGCACGAATGGTTAAGTTGAGAGGTTACAAGAAAAACGGAAGATGTAAATTTCCTTGATTTATCACCACATAAGTCACATGGCGTAAAAGTGCCATTTTAACTTAGCGCTTTTTATTAACACCAAGACAACCAGTTCTAGTAAAACTACTTTTACATTGCTGAGGGCTTATGTAGAAGTTCTTAGATGGATGTAATTTTACCCCGCCGTTGGCCCATAGCATTCATCATCTTCAATGAATGTTGAGAAAAATTGCACTTAATCTCGCGCATTTCCGAGCACATGTTATAGTTTGGTTATAGCCCGAAAAAAGGTAGTTGGGTCGGATTACTAAGTGACGGTGTCTTTTAATTGTCGGTGTACTCGTAGACTATGATGCCTTGATGCAATACTCGAACACAACTTCTTTGCACTATACGACAACCGTTACTTAACGACCCATTATATTCATTCAGCGGTCTTATTTTATATGTCACAATAAATCAAAGCTTACAATTAAGTAATGGACAACGAACTTGACATTAACGCTTGTCATCCAAAGTGAGCGGGGTACCCCACGTTTGTATCACGCTAGTACCCCACGTTTGTATCACGCTACATACAAACGTAAAAGCAACCGATCCAAAGCATTTGAGTAATCTCTTTCATATCGTTTACGGTCATTTTGATGAAAAAATAAGGGGTAACACTTAAGGCTACAGTCCCTTTAGATGAGCATAGACCGGAACGTCAAGTTCACGATGAGTTAAAAAAAACTTAGACATGTTCGATTATCACAATATTTAGTGTACATAAAGAGTAAAATCTCTAAATTAAACACAAGCCTTTATTAATGATTTTAGTGACAAGAACACGGTCAAAATGACATCAACAGCATACGACAAAAAAT
>JXSR01S051657.1:29877-40620 GCA_000969725.1 Ophiothrix spiculata
TTCTGTAAATCTTTGTGCATATAAGCATAATATGTAATTTACATGACTCATGGAACAAGGGACACACATATTAAAAAGCACTGGGTCTCAGCTTTGATAATTAATTAATAATGTTGAATCCAACGTACCGTCAAGGAAAATGTGTAGTAGGCTTGTTTGTGAGTTTGATTTTCGTTCTTCTAGATGAACATCCATTTTTTGAAACTGTGCATTCACCAAATGCCTATAAGTACTGGGATCGTGAGCTTTACATCTGTTACAGTAGGCCTATCTATTTTATATTTTACTCCCACCCCAACCCAAGGTATATTAGCTTATATTATAGAGTACGTAATTCATAATCACCTATTATGATGATTATACCGTAGGTCAATAATTTGTGAAGTAAATACAGTCGTAATTACTGCTGCCTAGTAACGTGGAAACAAATCAACTATTTTCCTTGGATAATTAGTAAAAAAAACACATTTTAGGTGATTTTTTCCACTTTTTCTAATCGTCATCGCAAAAAATATATGTCTGTCTTGCCAAAAATGTTTAAAAAGTTTTTTCGGTCATGCAAATCGAACATCGACTCTCTTACCCCTTTAGGTGGGGTTAGGGTAGGTTGTCAAAGTTGCGGGTAGGGGTTAGCTATGATTGCAAACAGTGTACGAAATGGTTATATCTTTTAATCTGAGTAGACAGGGTGGTAATAAACAACATATATTAAGTCATTCAAAACCGAGAAAATCAACGTAGGGAGTCAAGTGACTTCAAATTTCCTTCTTGTGATGATTAACAAAACACAACGATCTTATCATTATACTGCAGTGGAATAAAATATCTTAGTGTAATCGTTAACATATTGTTTGAAAAATTCCCAGGTGTTATAGGTGCCCTCTACTGCTCAATAATAATAAAAGTTTCACTGTTATTTACTGTTTTATGTTATTTGTTGTGTTCAAATGCTATTTATAACTCATGTAAACTGGTGATCCCAGCAGGTTAACACAAATTTAACGTACGTTATTCACCATAATTCATAACAATACACTGATGGCTTATAACTGCCCAAGTATAAGTATGATTCAATTAAAATAACCATTGATTTAGGTATTCAAACATGCTACATAGTTGTTCATCGCTAATCAACAACGATGCATCCATGCGTCTGCGTATTTTTTATCGCGCGAGGGTGGCTTTAGCCACCCGAGTGTGATAAAAGTACGCCGACGCATCGGATGCAGAGTTGTTGATTAGCGATGAACAACTCTGTAGCATGTTTGAACACCTTTCAACAACGAAAATCTTTCTGAAAACGTATGAATTAAATTCTAAATGGTTTCAATTTAACAGATACTCATCTCAATAAAAATACTATGAAGAATCTGAAACAAAATGCTAGTTTTTAAATGATTGTTGCTTTATCGTTTTCAACTGTTCCCAAGCGTCAGTCCTTGCACGTACTCAAGTTCCCGACGCGCGATGAACAGTGCGCCGATTTATGTGCACTGCGTACACGCACCTCCGTGTACGCTGTGCCGTGCGTGACGCGCTTATTTGAATATCAACTGTGGATTCATCACTAATCAACAACGGCGCGCTCCTGTATAAGAAGATACTGTGAGTTGTTGAATTTAATTTGACTTTTGTTCACAAGTGTTGTCCCAATTGGGGTGTCTGACCTAATGAAAAGAAAATGAAACAAGTAAGATATTGTTTTGTTATACTAGTAGTAAAAAAGGGGATAGTCTAATGACAAAAGAGAGTGCGTAAAAAATGAAACCTTAGCCCTGAGGGCATCCATCGCACGATTGAACTTAATACTATAGCTAAATTAGCCTGGTTGTTCTTAATGTTTTTACTTTATATTCAAACATACTGCAAACAATTTTTTTAATGCAAAAGCACACGTCGAACAGGTGCACACATTTCCGTTATGTGAACTTAATATACAGCATGTTCGACTGAATTGAAGTGAACTATGTTCGATTCTAGAAAATCACTTTCACATATCTCCTTCACTTTTAAGTGGTTTAAAAACTAATCCGACACTTAGCTTAACATTTTGTATTAATTCGTACTCATGAACACGGACACCTGTGTTCCGTCGAATCATTTAAATCATTTTGGAGCCAACACTACTCCAGTTTTAAATTATTGGTTCTCATGTGTTTTAAATCAGCTGGAGTATCAAGATATACAAAGAGTCAAATTTCCAAGATAAAAAAGAGTGATAACTAAATGAGATATAAAGGGCATTTCTTAAAATCAATTTTCAATTGCCATTACGATTTCTGAATTGCTAAAAGCTTTTTACCGCAATATATTTAGTCTGTTTTTTACCGAAAATAAATGAGATGTCTTCAGGCGATATTAGTCATTAACTTTAATTGCCTCTGAATTGCCTGGAAATAACTATAAATGGTTGAATTCGTGACTGATTGTTGTATAATTGATGAGCTGCGTATCATAGTGGTATGGTTGATATCTACTGTAGATAACTGTATCATTTTTTAAACCTGAAGTTACATCAAAAAATAATCTTACTAAGAAATGTTATTGAATTCGTCAAAGGAGGTGGTGTACTGATAAGATTTCGGGATGAAAAGTATATATTCCATGTTATAGGATGAAACGAAGTAGTCGCAGTGTCATCTTGGTCTACACCATCTTCGTTTGATTTCATGATATGTTACCTGTGGTCATACACATTACGGTGAAAGAGTCCATATGTTCCTGTTGCAAACCATTTCGCGGTAAAATTCTGTATCTGCACGGTACAAATCAATGTCGGGTTTATGCAACAGTATATTTAATGATAGTCGATGTAAAATGTTCACGTGTAGGTAAAATCAGTATCGTGTTATTACAAGAATATACATGAATATAGAAAAACGTTAACATGGTTAATTGCCAATTAATGCAACCTTATGTTGACTTATTTCAGTTTTCGGATTTGAAAAAAAAAAACAGCTGAACTAATAGTTGCCATTTGCAAACATAGGACAGTGCTGCATAGTGTCAATATAACCACTCTAATCTGCTTTAGTTAAACACAAGTTAAAAGTACAGACAAACTCATTCATATGATTGGAGAGTGAAGTGTCCCATATCATGGGACCAAGAATTGATATATTTTTGTGTACTTTTTCAGAGTAATTATCAAGTGCATTAGTGCCTCATTTATAGCCGTAATTGCCTTGGTGTGTGCATGTTGAGTCTTGGTAAATTTGATACTCTTTATCATTGTTTTTTCGTCATCAATGTGACGTGACCCAAATAGCATGCTATTTTTACTGGTTTTAAGGTCAAGATCAACTTTCAAATATTGTTCCTTTTCTGTGAGAGAACCTCCCGTAGTTAGTGGCTGAATATGAAGAGTTGTTGGAAGGCTCTTACTGTTGTGGAAAATGTGTGAAAAAAGAAATGAAAGGAGATCTTGTTTGTCTATCCAATCAAGAAGTTTTTTGTAGGCATCAAATAAACCCGTGAAAAGAATGAAACCATTATTAGTTCACCATCAGAACATAATATAGGTACTAAAATTTGAATTATAAAGTAGGTACAATAGGAAAATATAGCTTTAAAATGTTCAAAGATAGATGGAGAATAAATACTACAAAATAGTGAATTACGAACTTTATTTAATCAAGCGAGTCCTAATGCGATTTTGTTAAAGAACATTCAAATTAAAAAGATCGGAAGCTATTACCGACGGTTCGATTAGTTTGACGACTTTAAGATAACGCATTAACACTGTGCATCTAAACTAGCTATACATCATGTACATTAGTCCCTCATTAGTCTCTCTTGAAATTGGTGAGGTGAAATCGTGATAAATAACATTAAGTTTAATTACAAAAATGCACACAAAAATGACTTTTCATTTTTACTTACAAAGACAATGAAAGAGTTCACTGATATAAATTAATTACTTTAGATATATAAATATGTTTAATCCTTTACGTATAACTTGCATATACAAATTTATTTGAATATTGTAGCCTTATGTTATATCACCCGACTTTAGTGCCTCGCTTTAGAGTATCAGTAACTCCTTGGTATTAAAAAGAGTATTTGTGTTCCCTTACCTTATTCGTTTTCATGATATGTACATTAAGTGATTTTCTGTATTGATTTGCGAATACTCATACTTGATTTGCAAATATTATTAATGATCACAATCTTGTTTCAGTCCATCAACTAAAATCACATATGTCAAAAGTGGAAATTGCATTGTCCCAAAAGAAAAACCCTTCAACAGTTCAAAAGTGTCGACGGTCTCGATTTTCTCGTTCTTAAGGCCTAAATAAACTATGCATGTCATGGGATTTGTAGCTTGTAGATTGTTATATATCAGGGGAGTTAAAATTGTACGATGTTAATTTGGAGCTCCACGAGATGTCTTCCATTTGAGTTCCCTTACCTTATTCGTGTTCATGATATGCACATTAAGCGCTTTTGTGTATTTTAAACGCTCATACTTCATTTACATATTTTAATACTGATTATGCACAATCACGTTTAAGTTCATTAACTAAAATCACATATGTCAAAAGTGGAAATTGTACTGTCCCAAAAGAGCAACAATTCAGCAGTTCAGAGGTGTCGACGGTCTTGATTTTCTCGTTTTTGATGTACTACAAAATATATGCATGTCATGAGATTTGTAGATTGTAAACTGTTAGCTATCAGGGGAGTTGAAATTGTACGATGTTGTTGTTTTGGAGCCCCACGAGGTCCCTTCCATCCACTTAAAGTCAGCACTCAAACCGACTGCCTATTACGGAATTACTTTGCGCCCAAGTGCTTAAAAGTATTGCAAGAACGAAAGTCCCTCAGACCCTTAGTTTGCATGTTATGTCTGCTGCACAAAGAATAATTGCACTGTGTGCGAGTATCATATATTTGTAGTAAAACATCACCGCAGTATTGCTGTTTTCTTGAAGACCAAGCTGAAATGTATTATTGTATATAATAGATAGAGTATGTGCAACAGATTTAACAAAGGCTAAGTCAATCTCGAAAACTAAGTACCCACTTAAGTGAAACAAGGAAATTGAGACGAGTGATCGTTGAAGGAGTTAAGTGTATTGCTATAAGAATCACACCATTTCATTCGAGTTCTTGAAGCACTCTGTTAATAACTCATGCATATTTCTTCATTTTCTGCTTCTTTACTAGTGTTCTTTAATGATAAGCGTAGTAATTCTGATTGATAAAGCGCAAAAAGTAGTGCTAATGCAACGAAGTTAGGATTTGTGGTACTGTGTCTTACCCAAGTTATGTTTACACTAAATAGTTTTCACTTTTACTGTCAATGTAAAGATAAATACACTTGCAATTTCATCACGATTTTCATTAAAACACTTAACAAAAAGTGCCCCCCCCCCCTTTTTTTTTTTTTAATTCTCCAATATCTCAATTTGGTAAAAACGCATTCAACTCCCAGACAATCAACATGGTCAAAAATTTCAATTCCCCGCAAGCATTACATTTAATCACGCGAATTACTCTACTCAACTACCAAACTCAATTGGACGATCACAGGTAGAGAAAACCATGTCAAAACCTGAATGACTTCATACATCTTCCTGCTAAACCTATTGGTCCATTTTGATTTAACACTAAAGAACAATCTCTTGAATATTTGCCTATATATCAATAGGTACGGAAGAGCGCGAGCAAGATCAGGTAATGAAATTAAGTAATAACATTTTTTTTATTTTAATTATTTTGTGTGGGGGTATGTGTTGGTGTGAAACAAGCGAGAATAAAATTCCGAAAATATGTATATAGGAAATGAAGTAAACATGCTTTATGGAAAAACGTATCATCACTCAATGACAAATAGAAAGTTTCTTTTAAATTATCTTTCTAGATATTACTGTTTTGAATAGGAAAGAATCGAATAAACATTTTAAGTAATTGTTAAATGTGGTGTTTTTATGTATTCAATATCTAGTATAACTCTTTGTAAAATTAAATTACGGGAAATATGCTGTGTTTAACAAAAGTATCAATTTTACTCAAATTTGGTTCCATACAAAGAACAACAACAGCAACAACAGCATGTAATCGGTTTAATTTATAATAATTTATATTAATTGTTATTAACGCTTCTACATATGAAAATTAATATAACATATGCCAATAAAAAAAATATTGCCTGCTTCAAATCGTAACTTGACTTTCCGTTGCCTTATCACAAATATTGGATTTTGATATCAAAGATAAATACCAGTAACTTTTTTAATGCAATGAATATTTAATGGATTGAATCATTATACAAGTTTTACCCAAAAATAGATGGCATACCTTTGATTCTTTTAAACATCTCAGTATTGGTGCCATATGAATTAATAAATATCATAATTATAATCCCTATGAAACATTACGTCAAACGGATTTTCAAATAACAAAAAAAGGTAAAAGAAGTAAAACAATCTTACCTTATGTAATCTGTTTTACACAATAACATTCCTCCTTTTGAATAACATGAATTCCCAACATCACCAAGTTGTATATTACAGCATGAACATTTCAGACAGCCTGTATGCCAAAACCTGTCTACAGCATGCAATAAAAATCGGTCGATGATTTTTCCGCCACAACCAGCGCAACACCTGACAGGGTTGTTGTTGTGTTTGTTATTATTATTATTTGTTCTAAGACTTGGTTTTGCGTTCTCCTTAGAGGTCTCCTTTCCTGTAAAATTAAAATGAAAAAAAAAAATATATATTGAGCATGTGACACATCTACATTAACAGTCTGTCTCTGTAAGAATTTACCATATTCATGGGGTTATGATTCATGGCTCATCAGATCAATTTAAAAAATGAAGTTATACACTATCATACCATAACACCATATCTGAATCCCCAGGTTCTATCACTAACATTATAAAATGCACATTCTAAGTTGGTGTACAAATGTGCACCGAGCTCATCCCAACCAAAGATAAACTTATTTGAAACCTCCAGTTGGGTACATATCTTATGTAAAAAAATGAGATAACGTTGAGTACATTTTGCACAAACAAGTCACTTTTTACAAGTACAAAATAGTTATTTTGACAAATTTACCAGTGTTTGCTTTTTGATGCAATCTTGACCATTACTGTATGTTTAGAATATCATAACAAGATACATTAGCCCAACCTATTCAGGGCCTTTCTTTGTGTGTAGTGTGTGTGGGGGTGGGTGTGTGTCTTTATCATTACCAAAAATTAACACGCAATGTGTTTCTTGCTTACCCTTGTTTACCAGACCGGGGGATCCAGGATTTTGTTCCCTTTAAGAAAAATGTTATAAAATCATTTTTCTTTAAGAGTTAAGTGAGAGACACACCAACTTAACACAATTATATATAATCTGTTAATTCGCTTCAAATCAGCGTACTGATGTTGAATAATCCCGTTTCTACGCCACAAATAGGAAAACATGCTTCCTAAAGGCATTTTTCAAAGAAAGAAATATAATTATACAGACATTGCTGAAATAAGAAAGTGATTTAGTTACGATTTTAGGGCCAAAACAATATTTGAATAACACCATCGTTTTACTAATGCTTAAAAGACGAAAGTGGTTTTCTTGTATAGCAATTAAATGTGCGCTAATCTTATCATGAATAATATGTTACGATTTCAAAGTACTCCGTCAAAGTGCTACCCCTTCCTCCATGCAATAAAGTATTAATGTAATACGATATGCCTTCTATTAAAATACCGTATATATTCTATACTTCTTTATACGTAATACACTTATACAAACATCAAGACATTAAGAATGTAGCATCATGCAGGTCATTCTGCTATTAATTACTTGCTCCAAGCTAATTATTTCTGGAAGCCAATTAAATGACCAAACTAGCTGCGTGGTTTGTTTTTACATCTTTGTCATTTTCAAACACTAATTGCTAATTGGTGTAATTAAGGGTTGAATTAATAAAATATTGTCACTCAAAAGTCAAAGATATTTTCTACAATACCGCCATGGTAAATTTGCTCGTTCTTTTTATTTTTAATGTCAATTTCGAGGCAAAATTTGGTACTCTATATTTAATAAAATATTCATATTCATCATAAAGAAAATGAAAACTATTCCACGGAAGCTAAACATCTTTATAAAGATATATGTGAACTTGTGAGCTGTGTAGCACATTATCACATCCCACCTACTCCCCACCTACACCCACAACCACACCCCTACACACAAAGCCTTTATCAATTGCAATGCAATGTTGCAAAGTTCCTTAGTCTTTGTACTGTTTATCATTTGCTTCGCTCAACTTAGTAAAGTAGGCATGGAAATTAACTTCTGTTGTACTATTTTTATTGACTGCAAGTATGCCAATGTAAATAAGTTAACAATAATGGGTAAAATTCCTGTTTTATTATTTTTTACAACACAAAAGTTACGACTCCACTTGAAAAATACAGTTCAAGCCTTTATTGTAATGATTTTAATAATTGAGTAAATAACCCTTAATAAATAATTATTTTCATGATGACTGACTTATTAAGAATTCATGTAAGTATAATACTACAGCTTAATCATAACCGGGGGTGATCAACCAAACTAAAATGTGTATATTTGAAGTAGGGATGACCTAAAGTTAAAAAGAACTTGACATCTTGATACCTAAAAATGTTGGGTAGAAGGACGCTTTAGGTTATAAAAACAAATGATGTATAGATCGCATGAGAATTTTCGGTGTTATAAAATGGTAAGAAAAAAATGGTTCGTCATTAACCTTGGATTGACATGAGACCGGATTTTGACTGACATTTGCTTTAAATATATTTTCACATTTTTGCTTATTATTCCTCTTAATTTCGCATGTATAGACCTTTACATGGATTTGTTATAAATAGCATTAATCTACTTACATTATCGCAAATTAAAGGTTGTAAAACAGTTACAAACTCGTACCGTACCTATGTTTACTCCCCCACCCGCCCTCAAAAGCAAACCAGCTGTATACTGGGATAGTACCTGTGTTTACCTGATCCGTATACTCGAAAGTTTTTTTTCTCTTTTCCACTTGGCTCAAACGAGCAAGTGCTTTCATTTTAACTTATTTTTTAAAACAAAAAAAAGAATTATATAAAAAAAAAATCACATAAAAAAGCGAGTGCAGCAAAATATCAGTTACAATTAAAGTACAAAATTATGTATGACAAAAAAAAAAAGCATATGAAAAATGGATTCCAAGAAAAGATATTAAAATATAAAATATAAAAAGTGTAAATGACCACAAGGAAAATTGAGATTTGAAATCAAATTTCAAATCTTCATTTCTTAAAATGAAAAGAAAGTTTGTCCTTTTTATTTGCAATGTTATATTCGCAATCTCTATTATTTTTAACAATAATTTTAAAGCCATTTATTTTGGAATTTACTTAGATAAATATGGTATTTAAGACATAAAAATAAATAAGTTAAAAATTTGTTTTTCAAAATTAGACACATTGAAATCTATATCAAATTTGTCTCTGATGATCTTAAACAACTCTTCCCAAATTGGTCAGACAATGTCACATTCACAAAAAAATATGAACAATAGATCGAAAGTTGATGAATAGCTCCAATGCCATGACGTGCTCGCTCGTCAATATTTCGAAAGGGGCTTGTAAACAATTAGGTACGAATAATAATACTCATTTATTGGAATAATATCAAACAATTTAAGTTAAGCTTGAGTAAGATTCAAGAGTTTCAGGTTTGCAAACTAATGCATGTGTGCATGCTTAAGATCTGACAAATCTGAACACATGTGTTCATTTATTAACATTTTTCTAGTAGGGTTTTATATTACTTTAAGTGTTTCTCCCTTAAAAAACAAGAAACATAGAGGTGTTTTCGTGAATAAATATTGTTGAAGTAAGTCCGCAACGCGTTTTAAAATTATTTAAACAAAATGAATTTCCTTTGTGTATGACGATAGAATGTCGTCATATACATAACAATTTCGAACATTCATACAAAACCAGATGCCCATTTTCAAATTCCCCATGAATTCAACAATTATGCTGGTTAAAATGTAATTAATGATGTTGATAACGGGAAACATGGTTCCGTTTAATTAGTATTTGAAAAAAAAATCAAATCTATTATTTAAATTATTTCATTTTGATATGAAAAGCCACCAGATGGTACTCTGTTCATGTATAAACACTGTACTTTGTTGAAATTGTTGCTGGCATTATTATTTGCAATAAATGAAAAAAGTGATAAATGGTCATTAAATTTAAAACATTTATTAAAAGAAAAATCTAGCACATACACTTTTTTTTAAGCATATTTAAACGGAAACTATTACTTGTATTTGCCATCAATCACCATTTGGTTTATTCGTTTTATTTCATTTTTATACGACTTGTCAAATGACCTTTATTAATTTTTTTTTGATTAAAAAATCTGTCCAACGCGTGCTAACGTCAATGTAAACCATTAAAGTATCTCAAACACAAATTGTTAATTATTTTATTAAGAGCACAGTAATCATGTCATCTGGTACCACTTAGTAAAATTATTATATTAATAAAAACCTCTTGTTAAACATATTAACCCTAGCTGTATCTACAATGCCTCGCTTGACGCAAGTGTTGATTAAAGGCTTGTAGATCTAGCTCTTATAATTAAACTCCTGACACTACGAAAATTTCAAAAATATAATGGAAAAATGCTGTACACACAATAACAGGATGATAGCAGTATGTTATTACGTTTCAAATGTGCTATTTTTTATTTTCAA